>JAWZYT010005247.1:25000-46864 GCA_034508575.1 Petrolisthes manimaculis
TGATCGGACACCAATAATAAATGGTATATATAGATGTCACTTACTTGATGTGATAAGATGTGAGAGACTGTATGCACCACACTGTCTGGTACATGGTGTGTCCTTGCCTTCCCTTCCCTTCCCTTCCCCTCACCACAGCTCCCCACCAGATGCCCCACCTAGTTTACAATAGGTCTAAAGTGGGCCTTCACGTCATCTCTACCTAACCAGGGGTGTGTGTGTACCTCTGGTTGTATAGGACACGGTACAAGCGACAGTTGGGGTCTTACGTGGAGGTACACTGTGGTCAGGGTTGGGACACTTGCTGTACTGTACTGTATCGTCTGTAACCTCGGCTCAACACACACTAACTCAAAGTAACCTGTAAACAACAAACATTATAATCAACAAAAACATATCTATTGTATGCTAGGCTCAACACACACTAACTCAAGTAACCTGTAAACAACAAACATTATAATCAACGTAAACACAGTATCTATTGTATGCTCAGCTCAACACACACTAACTCAAGTACGGTAACACCTGTAAACAATAAGTATCATTATCAACCCAAACATATCTACTGTAGTCATCATTTTTTTATTTTCATGACTACTGTATATATCTCATATGTTTAAGAAGTCAGATTGATATTTGCTATACTTTTATGACAGTCCTTCAAAATATAAAATTGCAAATATACTGTAATATGGCAATCGTTTTTAAATACAATGAGGTAAAAAAGTTGGTTCCCTTATTAGCCACAAATAATATGATAGAATTATATGTGATTCAAACTACAAACACAATTCACCATATATCCTCTACATGTTCTTTAGTCGTTCAAAGTATGGGAGTTTTAATTATTTTGTGGCTGGTTCAGGCAACAAACTTTTGTTCACATAAGTACAATCGCCATATAAAAATTCTTGGTACCACTTCTTAGTAATGTGCTATGAATGGTTGGTAGTCCTGTCATTAAGATGAGGGTAGCGGTAATGTTGACAATTTTAACACTATAGGAATGTGTTAATTATATATAAAAAATTACAAATTTACATTCATTGAAATAATCAGCAAATTCGACATACAATCTGAAAACAATAATGCCCAATAAAATAGAAAAAAAAAACTCCCAATCATATGGCATCGTGCATGATGTTGATGAGTGTGTGATCCTGTACAAAGTCAGACACACACACACAGTCACACACACACACACACAGTCAGTCAGTCACACACACACACACAAGCGGCAGAGTCTGTGTTATCCTCCGTGCTAGGTCGGGTGTGTTAATTTAAACTCGTGTTAATTTCGTCGTAATTAGTCCTACAGCGGGAGATTATTCACGTTTTGCATGGGTATAGTTGTGACAGTGTATGGGTATTGCTCCTATGGTATGGTATGGTGATGGTGGTGACGTGTGGAGTGATGACTAAGTGAGATAATGTATGTGTGTATCTCGTCTGTCCCTCACCACCTTCTTCCCTTGACTCGGTCGGAATGTTGAGTTGGTTTATTTCTACAATCATCTTGGGTGAGTGTTATGAGAATTTTCTGCTGTTATTAACTAATATAATTTTCTCTTCTTTAACATTGAATTAAACCCATTAGTACAAAACCATATCCTCCTGTACATTTGCTTAATTAACCCTGCAATAGAAATGGTAAAGAAGTGACAGGGTAGAATTGATGTGTTGTGAGGCTGAGAGTGACTCCACTTCTACTCGTTATATTACCGTAACCAAAGATCGTAGAGAGCTGGGGTTGATCTCATTATGAAGGGGAGGAGTCGATAATATAACAACATAAAAATTGACTTTCAAAGTAGTCAGATAAAGGGGTGGAGATAAAGTGAAAATGGGCTCATTTTAGTTAACACCTGCGCCATAGCGGCCATTTTACCCGGTACGGTATCCGTTTTCTTTCATTAATGCTTGTACTTAGGGCCATATTCAAGGACGTTTGTGGTGCATACGATGGCTTGTGGTACCGGTACGATGGCTCCATGGACAAAATATACAATAACAGAGCCGTCGTAACACTACCACCATCGTATACACCACGGATGTTCTTGAATACGGCTCTAATTAACCACAATAATCAATTCGATCGATGAAGGCTTTGTTTGAGATTTATCAATGATATAGAGTTTTATTAAAAGTTCGTAAAGCAACAAAATAAAAAAAATGGTTTAATTAAGTAAAGAAAATATAGCCTTGGCATCTCCCAACCCCCCCCCCCCCTATCCCAACCCCCACCCCACCCCAATCCCCCACCTCTTGCCTCCCATCCCCCACCACTTCCCCCCCATCCCCACGGCCCCAATCCCCGCTATTACCAACACTTATTATCTTCACTATTTAAATCAACCTGTAAATACTTGTGACAGAAAATATACCTTTGTACAGTGGGTGAAAAAAAAATATTGGAACCCCCGCATGGATAGTTATGGTTAAATATACTTGAATGTCAATGTAATGATGTTTCTAATACATTTTTTGCCGCCTATACCTTACTTAATACACTATGTGACATTTTGGGTTATGTATAAAATCTGTATTGGCCAATTTAACTAGAGAAATATCCAATAAATGATGGAAGTTGGAGTCCATGATACTACTCACCCCATAAGTTGTCCTTCCCGCCATTGGTCTCATCAGTGTTGCCAGGTCTGCGTGACGATAATTCCTCTACTTCAATATCAGAATTTCCCTTTTTACCGTACCTCAATAATTTCCTGATTTACTCTTGCCGAACATTGACGGTATTTTTGGTATCAATATTGTCTGGCAAAAATTTCCGTGTTTACATATTCTTGAATAATATTAATATAATTATTCCCATGTGTGGACTTGAATTAATTAAAATTCCCTAAAACAGATAAATTTCCCTGCACCTGGCAACACTGCGCCTGTCTCACTCGGCTGTCTGTGGCTGCGCGGTAGATGATGCGCCAGACCAAACACCAGTGATTATATATCGTACAGTTTTATCCAAAGTTATCATACTCAGACTTAGATTATTTTCGTGAAGTACTGAATAATAAAAGCCAATATTCGGTGTACGAACATGTGAGTGCAGTAAATATGTGTTAATCTACTTATTACAATACTATGAAGCTACAAACGATGGTACACTATGTTAGATTGTGACGCAGAATACAGTAAATGGTGTAGAAAGTGTAGACTCAGAGGGTACAGTACAATAAAATAAACACAATTACATTAACGATACATCAGTCTCGTATTATTATAAAGTTATGCAACATTATCATTTACTTATGGAATTCTTTAGCATATTTTAATTAAGCAATTTAATTTCGAATTTCTAACAGGTTTTTATATATTTTCAAAAACATTATCGTATATGTGATAATTATCGTACACCTGGCTACAGTGTTGTCAGTCAGGATGAAAAATAACCTCTTTACTTTATCTCCAGAAAAACTTTTAAAATCAACCATGGCTTCTCATAATATATGCCTATTGATATTATTAACCATCAATATCAGAATACATAAAAGTGTACATTAAAGATAATATTCGTCTGTGATAACAATTATTTCTTATTTCTATACCCTCTCTCTCTCTCTCTCAAGCCTAACAAACATACATACAGACACTCTCCTCTCTCTCTCTCTCAAGCCTAACAAACATACATACAGACACTCTCCTCTCTCTCTCTCTCAAGCCTAACAAACATACATACAGACACTCTCCTCTCTCTGTCTCTCAAGCCTAAAAAACATATAGACAGACACTCTCTCTGTCTCTCCAGCCTAACAGACGTGTACCCAGGCACACACACACACACTCTCTCTCTCTCTCTCTCTCTCTCTCTCTCTCTCTCTCTCTCTCTCCACAGACACACTCATTCGTTCTCTCTCTCACACACAACCAACAGACTGGTGGTGCGTCACTGGTGCCTTATGCTTGATGTTGTATGATCCTTTGTACTCGTCTGTGTGTTGCTGTTTCCTGCCTCCCTCTCCATTCCTCTCTCCTCTCCATTCCTCTCTCCTCTCCATTCCTCTCTCCTCTCCATTCCTCTCTCCTCTCCATCCCATTCAATTATCCTCTCCTTTCCACACCACTCAATTCTCCTCTCCTCTCTATCCCACTCAATTCTCCTCTCCTCTCTATCCCACTCAATTCTCCTCTCCTCTCCACTTAATTCCTCTCTTCTCCATTCCTCTCCTCTCCATCCCACTCAATTCTCCTTTCTTCTCTATTCCTCCATTCCTCGCTTCTCCACCGCACTCAATTCTCCTCTCTTCTCCATTCCTCTCCATTCCACCGCACTCAATTCTCCTCTCTTCTCCATGCCACTCAATTCTCCCACTCAATACCTATATGGAAGGAGCTTGTTTGTTTCATAGCATAGTTTGGAGGAATCAGAAGCCTCCAATTATCACACATAAACACAGGTACCGGTAGGGTCCTTATGGAGATGGTATACCTAAATTTGGTACATTGGAGTGTCTTGATTCCTCCAAAGTATGCCAGGAAACAGGATCAGATGAACACAAATAAGGGTGTTCTGTTGCTTGGAATAGTTTGGAGGAATAATTTGCTCCAGATTTACCAACATGCAGTATATTTCTCACCTAAATTAAGATGTTACCATAAAGTGTCTCCATGCATAATAAATATACAGTACGGTACAGTGTGTGTGTGTGTGTGTGTGTGTGTGTGTGTGTGTGTGTGTGTGTGTGTTTATAAAGGTGTATTCTTGTCTTTAATAACAACAACAACATTTACTATAAGTTTAGGTAAATATGTTTTCTCTCAAGTGTCTCCATGCATAATAATATACAGTACAGTAGGTATAGGCTATAATTATAAAGGTGTCCTCTTGTCTTCAATAACAACATCAACATTTACTAAGTTTAGGTTAATGTGTTTTCTCTGAAGTGGTAAAGTTTGCTCATTGGAGTGTAGTCATGAGGTGTTAGTTAGTTAGTTAGTTCAGCTGTACTGTATTGTATTGTATTGTACCAAGTGTAACCAAACAATACCCATTCTCTTTTATTACAGGGAAACAAACTTCTTCTGGTGTTAATTCCCACATCTCATGAATCGATAGATGTGTATAATTATAGTTAGGGTTTGAAGTTGTGATTTTATTTATATAATTTTATGTCTGTGTGTGGTGTGTTGTGTTAATTTCCCACATTTCATGAATCGACAATGTATAGTTAGTGTTTGAAGTTGTGCCTTTATTTATATGATTTAATGTGTGTGTGTGTGTGTGTGTGTGTGTGTGTGTGTGTGTGTGTGTGTGTGTTAATTCCCACATTTCATGAATAGAGTAAGTGATAAAGAGAAAGGAAAGACACGAGTGACTGATTGAGAGAGAGAGAGAGGGAGGAGTATCAGTGATTGAGAGATAAGAAAGACAGGAGTGAGTGATTGAAAGAGTTTGCGACAGAGATTGCGACAGAGAGAGTGAGTGAGTGAGTGATTGAGACAGACTAACACCCGTAGTTTAAAAAAAATTGAGGGCCCTTACTGGAGCTTTATGAATTCTCCAAACTACTCCAGGCAACAGATTCCTTATTCGAAACACTGAAGCGTTTTGTGGCCTGGATTATTTGGAGGGTTCATAGAGCTCCAGTAAGAGAGAGAGAGAGAGAGAGGGAGGGAGGGAGGGAGATGAGTGATGAGAAGTAGAGGTTGGGTAGGATAGTGAAGGGGGGGGGGGGATAGAGGAGGGGTAGAAGGGGTAAGGGGGGAGAGGGGGGCACCGTTCCCTGTCCTCTGGGAGTGGTGGTGGTGAAAAAGTTTGATGAGTGCTGTTTTTTTTACCCCCACCAGAGTAACTGAGTTAAGGCCCAGTCAGCTGACAGGCCAGAGTTAGGGGGGGGGGAAGGGGTGACAGGAAGGGGGAGGGGGTTGCAGGAAGGGGGAGGGGGTTGCAGGAAGGGGGAGAGGGTGACAGGAAGGGGGAGGGGGTTGCAGGAAGGGGGAGGTGGTTGCAGGAAGGGGAAGGGGGTGACAGGAAGGGGGAGGGGGTTGCAGGAAGGGGGAGAGGGAGAGGGGTGTAGGGGAGTTGAGGAAGGGAGAGGGGTTGGGTAGACATTATGTATCACAAGTGTATCATTATGTATCATTATGTATCATTATGTATCACAAGTACTAATATAAAATGAAAAATAAGTACCGTACCGTATATATATACAGTAGTATTAATAGGAATGTGAACGACATGATTATAAACACTGAGAAATGAACATACCGGTACATATATTTATTTACTAATATGAAACAACAACAATAAAAATAACAACAATAAAAATATCCAATAACAATAACAACAATAACAACAACATCATGATGCATGGTATATGTGTGTATATGTGTGTATGTATGTATGTATGTGTATGTATGTATGAGCTAGTATGTATATGTATGTGTATCTATGTATGTATGTTTGGAGCTCGTATGTATGTAGGCTATGTATGTTGAGAGTTCATATGAACGTGTATGTATGTGTGTGAGGTAGTATGTACAGTATGTCTGAATGTATGTTATGAGGTGATATCATTAGTATAGAGGTAATAATGATGGTATAGTGATATTGGTGGTGGTGGTAATTATGGAGGTGACAAGGGTGTAGGTTATTGTGTGTGTGTCTCTCTCTCTCTCTCTCTCTCTCTCTCTCTCTCTCTCTCTCTCTCTCTCTCTCTCTCTCTCTCTCTCTCTCTCTCTCTCTTATTAATTCTCTGTGTGTTCTGTGTACTCCCTTCATTCTCTTGTCCTCTCTGTGTCTCTGTCACTGGTACACACACACACACACACACACACACACACACACACACACACACACACACACACACACACACACACACCCCTCCCCTTCATTGTTGTTGAATTATAAGCTCATTGATTCCTCCACAATAGGCCAGGAAACAGGACCAAACTTAACAAAAATAATATTGGCCTGTTGCTGTGAATATTTTGAAGGAATCATTTTGTTCCAGATTTACCAACACTGTACAGTTGCCAAAAAAGGTATTGCGACAACTATTGATACAACATTAAATATATTAATGTCCATAGTTGTTTGTAGGGATATATATAAGTATGTATTACACAAGGATATGTATATTTCCTTCTGTTATACATGCTTATAGTCCATATACAAATAGTTGTGGATATTAATTACTAGGGTTAAAGTTCTATCAAGATTTGTCGCAATACCTTTTTTGACAACTGTACTTTCCACTTCAATTTAATTGGTTATATGGAGTGGAGTGTATTTATTGTAACCACCTGTATTCATTGTAAGCATTAGGTCAAAACAAAGAGCATTACTTCTATAAATTAAACATATAGAAATAAACTTCTCATAGATTATTATTATTATTATTATTATTATTGTTATTATTATTGTTATTATAATTAGTATATTATTATTATTATTATTATTAGTATATTATTATTATTATTATTGTTATTATAATTAATATATTATTATTAGTAGTAGTAGTAGTATATTATTATTATTATTATTATTATTATTAGTATTAGTATATTATTATTATTATTATTGTAATAATAATAATTATTAATATTATTATTGTTGATTGGAGTGATGTCCTAGATTTTTTTATCTTTTATTTATTTATTTATTTATGTATTTTAACATTTATTTATTTCAATATTTATCTTTATTTACTTTTTGTATATTTATATTTTTTTGGGGTGGGTGGAGACGGGAGGTAGGGGGGGGGAGGAGGTATATCCTTACTAACTTATATAGTGTCCATATTAGGGTATTGTTGGATTAAGGGAGAAATACAGTGTTGGTAAATCTGGAGCAACTGAATCCTCCTAACTTTTCCAAACAACAGGACAATATAGTTTTTGTTAATTTGGTCCTGTTTCCTGACATACTTTGGAGGAATCAAGGCACACACACACTCTCTCTCTCTCTCTCTCTCTCTCTCTCTCTCTCTCTCTCTCTCTCTCTCTCTCTCTCTCTCTCTCTCTCTCTCTCTCTCTCTCTCTCTCTCTCTCTCTCTCTCTCTCTCTCTCTCTCTCTCTCTCTCTCTCTGTGTGTCTGTATGTCCATCCCACCCACTCTCTCTTTCTACATTACCCTCTCTCTCTCTCTCTCTCTGTCTCTCTCCTCTCTCTCTCTCTCTCTCTCTCTCTGTGTGTGTGTCTGTATGTCCATCCCACCCACCTCACCTGCCAGGCCCATAACTGATATAAGCCAAGCGAAAATGAAAAAATGGTCCACTGTTGTTTACAATGGTCAAATACGGAACTCTCAGCCACATTGTTTACTCACTAAATACGCTATGCTATATTCCATTCACCCCCCCATACCTACCCCTTACCCCTACCTTCCCCTACCTTCCCCTTACCCCCCTATACCTTCCCCTTACCCCCCTATACCTTCCCCTTACCCCCCTATCCCCCTATACCTTCCCCTTAACGATGTACAGTACAGTATGATCTGGCAACACTGACTGGGGGATTCATAATAATATACGAAACGTGGGATTACATTGGTAGTACTGAATGCTCACCTCCCCCTCCATCCCCCTCCTCCCCCACCCACACCTTGGTATAGTGAAATAGTGAATGGCATAATGTTTGACAAAGCTGTAATGAATAACACCTATAAACATGATATAGTACTTCGGGTCACGCTATAGGCTATACTAGAAAGGAAAGGTGTACTCAAGGCCTATACAGACTAGGCCTTGGTGTACTGTATTGTACTGTATTGTACTGTACACTCGCAATCCAAAGTTTGTATCCAGGGCTTGTTGAAGTTTCGAATCATTTGACGTATTAGTGAACCAATTTCAAAGCTGAACCTCTTTCATATTTGCTTGAGCTCGCTTAACCCCTACGCTTCATCTAAATGTACAGTTGCCTCGAATTTTCGGGCCGCCTGTAGGGGCAAAAATTCCTCAATTTCCCCTATAGGTATTCACAATGCTCTCACTCTTAACCTATATGGTGTACCGACTTCAATATTGTTTCTTACTTACCTTCAACTCTTCCTCTATCGAGTTGAAGTAGACCAAGTTTGCGTGTGAAGTGCCACTTTGTTTTGACTCATACCGGTACGCTCGGCTGACGACTGCGGCTAAAGTTGTTCAGTTGCCCGCTAAAAACCTTTGTATACTCACTACAGTATATTCTTATTACTATGATTATGTATCGTATGTCAGGATCAGAACATTAAAAACTAATATGTACACTTGTAGGAATATGATGGTGTCACTGTCACGTACATATATTCACTATGGTATTTTCTTACGATCGTTAGAGCACAAATTCGGACAAGGGCAAATACTTAAAAATAGCCCTGCCTTCGTGATGTATGTGTGTGTAAATATATGTGTGTGTAAACTATGTATGTATGTATGTATGTATGTATGTCTCCAGGCGGCCACAACTTTGCTAAACTTAAGGTGAAACTTTACACAAACGTACACATGTATATATGTATGTATGTATCCAAAGTATACAGGGTAATAGTCATAATAATAGAAACGGAATACCACGTAGAATATTCATAGGAGGAACAAAACAATCCCATACACTAACCATTAAACCGGAAATTGTTTGTAAACTCATTTCAAATCGCGAACGGAAAATTGCACCGAACCTACTATTTCAACTCGCCAAATTTCAACTCGCCAAATTTCAACTGACAAATCGCTTGCATTTTGTACTTTATAAATTAACCCAACCAATGCTGGATAACACACACACACACACACAAATACACATACACAGTTACACACACACAACACACACGTACACATACACATACACACAAAACACACACACGTACACATACACAGTTACACACACACAACACACACGTACACATACACAGTTACACATGCACACACACTCATACACATACACAGTTACACACACAACATACACAGTTACACACACAACATACACAGTTACACACACACAACACACACGTACACATAGGCCTACACAGTTACACATGCACACACACTCATACACATACACAGTTACACATACACACAAAACACATGCACACACACTCATACACATACACAGTTACACAACACACACGTACACATACACAGTTACACACACACAATACACACACACACACAAAACACACACACTAAACACACACAACACACACACGTCGTTATATATACACCGGATATATAGGTTTTTATACCTTATTTACATACAGTTGGTTACTAATGTTTTTGTGAATAGCCAAGAGTTAGAAAGATGAGTGACAGACAAACAAACAAACCTCAATCAATCAATCAATCAACAACCAACCACTTTAACACAAATTACATGTTACTTTTTTACTTTTTCTTTCCTTGCGTGTCTTACTGTTTTTGTTTTTTTCTTTACCTTTCCTCTGTCTTTCTGTGTGTTGCCATTTTCTATTTGTTTTGCCTTGCTTTTTCCATAACCCTATTTTTTCTCGTGCCTTTCGTGTTTTGTCGTTATTTCATCCTTGTGTGACAGCTTACCTATTCCTTTACCTACCTACCTACCTACCTACATATCTACCTACCTACCTACATACCTACCTACATACCTACTCATCTATCCACCCGCCAACCTACCTACCTACTCACCTGCTTACCTACTCATCTACCCACCAGCCTACCTACCTACCTACCTACATACCTACTCATCCAGCCACCTGCCTACTCATCTATCCACCTGCCTACCTAACTACCTACTCACCTGCTTACCTACTCATCTACCCACCAGCCTACCTACCTACCTACTCATCTACCCACCAGCCTACCTACTCTATTACTCACTTACCAACCTTCCTACCTACTCATTTACCCACCCACCTACATACCTACTCTATTACCCACTTACATACCTATCCATCCAACTACCAATCCACTCATCTACTCTTCTACCAACCTATCCTCACCTACCTACCCACCCAGCAACCAAGCCACTCCTCCTCACCTACCTACCCATCTACCTACCTATCCTATCTATCTACCTACCTACCCACCCACTAACCTTCCTGCCAGTATGCCCTTTTTCACTCAAAGCTTTGTAACTGTCCTCTTTCCTGCCTTCACTGTTTATTTTATGCTTTCCCTTCCCTTCCCTGCCCTTCCTTCCCTTCCCTGCCCTGCCCTGCCCTGCCCTGCCCTTCCCTTCCCTTCCCTTCCCTTCCCTTCCTTCCCTTCCCTTCCTTGACCTCTGTTTGTTTTAAGGCTGCTAGCTCACCCCCCATCCCCCTTCACCCATCTATGTTGCTCCCTACACACACACACACACATTCTCTCTCTCTCTCTCTCTCTCTCTCTCTCTCTCTCTCTCTCTCTCTCTCTCTCTGTTTCAACATATGTTATTCTTTCTTACCCATATATTCCTTTCCTTCCTTTTTTTTTATCGTTCTCTGCAACTACCATCTTTTTTTTTCCTTTATTTATCATCATGCATTTTTTTTTTTCTTTCGTATAACCTTCTACTTTACAATTCTCAATCTTACAAACACCAATTCCTGGATTTTGTTATTGTTTCTTAACCCACATAAATATTTCCTTTCCTTCCTTTTTTTATTTTATCGTTATTTGCAATACCCTACGTTTATGCATTATATTTATTATTTTCTTTTTCATCATAGTTTTCTGTTTCCATTTCCTTTCTCAATCCACCTCACTCCAGTTTCATTCAACATCAATATTTATCATACTCCTATCCTTCCTTTTATCGTTTTTATAGTTTTTATCGTTTATTCCGTGTATTATTATTATTATTGTTTTAGTTGACCTAATTCCTTTCAATATCCCGTATATTATTATTGTTATTATTATTATTATTATTATTATATATTTATATTATATTGTTGTCATTCCTTTCAGTTAACGTTTGTTTTTATTTTACCTACAATAGATATTACTTCTTATTTATCCCGTATATTATTATTATTATTATTATTATTATTATTATTATTATATTTATATTTTGTTGTCACCATTCCTTTCCGTTTCCGTTTCCGTTTTATGTTTTTTTTATTTTGCCTACATATTGCTTGCCTTTTTCTAACCTCTGTTACTGCATCTTTTATCTTTCCTATGTCACTGTCTGAGTCTATATTTCATTGTCAATATCCGGATGGCTAGTCTATATTTATCTTCACACACTTTCTGTTTTGTTTTTCATATCTCCTCTCCTATCCTGTGCAGTGTGTGTGTGTTGTGTGTGTGTGTGTGTGTGTGTGTGTGTGTGTGTGTGTGTGTGTGTGTGTGTATGTGTGTGTGTGTGTGTGTGTACCCATTATCCCTACGTGTGTATGTGTATGTCTCTGTGTGAGTACACATGTATGTGTGTTGTGTGTATGTGTATGTGTGTATGTATGTATGTGTGTGTGTGAGGTAGGCCTGAGACACGCCACCAACCCACCCAGCAGCTCTTGACGACCCACTCACAGCCCACCTTCAGCCCACCTTGCCTTAACTCTTTCCTTTACGGATTTCTGATAAACTCGCTCCCTTCACTAAAAGTTCTCCTCTCCCTTTCTCCCTCCCTGCTCTCCTTCCCTGTGTGTGTGTTTGTGTGTGAGAGAGAGAGAGAAACAGAGAGAGAGAGAGATTACGTGTGTGTGTGAGAGAGAAACAGAGAGAGAGAGAGATTACGTGTGTGTGTGAGAGAGAAACAGAGAGAGAGAGAGATTACGTGTGTGTGTGAGAGAGAAACAGAGAGAGAGAGAGATTACGTATGTGTGTGAGAGAGAGAAACAGAGTGAGAGAGAGATTACGTGTGTGTGTGAGAGAGAGAAACAGAGAGAGAGAGAGATTACGTGTGTGTGTGAGAGAGAGAAACAGAGAGAGAGATTACATGTGTGTGTGAGAGAGAGAAAGAGAACTAAAAAGTGTGTGTGTGTGTTTGCTTGCGAGAGAAAGAGACCTAAAAACTGTGTGTGTGTGTGTGTGTTTAAGTTTGCGTTTGCGAAAGAAAAAAGGAGTGAGAATAAGTATATGTGAGGGAGAGAAAACACACACACACACACACACGTGAGAGTTAGCTTTATGGGATGTCTTGTGTGTGTGTGTGTGTGTGTGTGTGTGTGTGTGTGTGTGTGGTCATTACTACAACAGGGAAGGGGCGTGCAACATCAGTAGTGGTAGTAGTGGTAGTGGTAGTGGTAGTAGTGGTAGTGGTGGTAGTAGTAGTGGTAGTGGTAGTGGTGTGGGTGTGGTCAATTTTGGTGATGACAGATTTAAAAGAGAGAGAGAGAGAGAGAGAGAGAGAGAGAGAAGAGAGAGAGAGAGAGAGAGAGAGAGAGAGAGAGAGAGATGAGAGAGAGAGAGAGAGAGAGAGAGTGATGACAAGGGGATATAAAGAATGGATCATTACATTACATTACATTCCTGTTTCCATGAAGTTGTACAACATAACATTATATCAACAACAACAACAACAACACCTTCCCCTCTTCTTTCCGAGTAATAACATGTAAATAAAGAGATCCAAGTTCAGTAGCAGTGACGGAGAGAGAGAGAGAGAGAGACAGAGACAGAGACAGATACAGAGAGACAGAGAGACAGAGAGAGAGAGAGTAAGTGAGTGAGTGAGTGAGTGTGTGTGTGTGTGTGTGTGTGTGTGTGTGTTGTTGTGTTCAGCGAATCACAAAGAGGGGAATCACATTAAGAGGGGAAATAATAATGATAATCAGAGTATTTTGATTCCTCCAAACTTTACCAGGAAACGGGACCAGATGAAGGAAAATAATGGTGGTGACCTGTTGCGTGGAGCGATGCAATTGCTACAGAATTTACTATCAACATTTTACTCTCTATTTCCTTAAAAGGGTGTGTGGGAATAGGGGGACAGGCTTGGGGGAGTTTTGGGGGGTGCGGGAATAGGGGGACAGACTTGGGGGAGTTTTTGGGGGTGCGGGAATAGGGGGACAGGCTTGGGGGAGTTTTGGGGTGTGCGGGAATAGGGGGACAGACTTGGGGAGATTTTTTTTTTTGGGGGGGGGTTAGGAGGGTGCGGGAATAGGGGGACAGGCTTTCTACCCACCCCAAACTTGTCCCCCTATTCCCGCACCCTCCCAGTCCCCCCCCCCCCAAGCCTGTCCCCTACTCCCACACCCCCTTAATTAAAAGAACAAAAGAACTTCATGTGATGGTACTTGTAAATAACGTAAGCCAGAATGAACACGAACATTTTATACAGTAGATAATGTTATAGCTGTGAAGAACATTGAGAGAGAGAGAGAGAGAGAGAGAGAGAGAGAGAGAGAGAGAGAGAGAGAGAAGCAGTGACGGCGCGAGATTGTGCGTGTGTGGATATTTGAAAGAGAGAGAGAGATAGAGAAATAGAGAAGGGGAAGATAAAACAAAAGAACAAAAAGAGAGAGAGAGAGAGAGAGAGAGAGAGAGAGAGAGAGAGAGAGAGAGAGAGAGAGAGAGAGAGAGAGAGAGAGAGAAATAGAGAACGGGGAAGATAAAACATAAGAACAAAAAAAAAAAAAAAAGAGAGAGAGAGAGAGAGAGAGAGAGAGAGAGAGAGATAAAGGCGAGGCTGTCCTAAAATAGTGAGTTTGGCTGCATCACTGCCCACCAATTAATGAGAAGTGTTCCCCTGTGAGCTGTACTGGGTGTGGGTGTGGGTGTGGGGGTCAACACACGTAATGACCCCAACATGTACTGCACTGGAGAGAGAGAGAGAGAGAGAGAGAGAGAGAGAGAGAGAGAGAGAGAGAGTGGAAATAGAAGGGGAAGAAATGTGAAAGAAGGAGGATGGGTAGGAATAGAGAGAGAGAGAAAGTTACATAGAGTTACATAGAATCACAGACCACAACAGACCTTACGGTCCACACGGGGTGATCTGATTAGAAGGTTACTGGTAGAGAATGAATATCTCCCCAGTGATAGTCGTAGGTAAGGATAGCAAAGTAGAAGGCTCTCTCCCCACCCTCCAATCCCTCCGGCCTGAGCCGTACTGGAAATAAAGTTAGGAGTCAGAACCTTGTGGACTTGGTAGAGAAACTCCACAAGGAAATTTTATAGGAAAGATAGAAAGTAGTTGAAATTTGGCTAACTTGCCACCTGTAATGGGCAAAAAATTATTCATTAGTAAACATCGAAAGTCGGGATTAGATGCAAGGTGTTTATCAAGGCGACGTTTGAAGCTGTCTACTGTGTTACATTCTATTACGTTACGGGGAAGCCCATTCCATAAGTTGACGACTCGGTTAAAAAGAAATTCTTGGATTCGTGTGAGTTAAAAGATTTACCTATGATTTTACAGCCATTACCTCTCGTGTAGTTTGATTGATCGATATTGAAATATTTGTTGCAGTCCATATTGTCTATGCCTTTGATTATTTTGAATACCTGGATTAAGTCGCCTCTCAATCTACGTTGTGCTAATGGGAATAGATTCAATTTATTTAGCCGCTCTTCATACGTTTTGTTTCGTAGACATGGTATCATTTTAGTAACTCTACGTTGGACTCGTTCCAATTTTACTATATCTTTCTGGTAGTACGGGCACCATGCTTGGACACAATATTCCATAAGGGGACGGACCAAGGAATTATACAAAGTGAGGATTGTATCTTTAGACTTATACTCGAATGCTCTGCCAATAAAGCCGATAATTTTATTTGCTTTCTTAATTACTTCCGTACATTGCTGACTGGGTTTTAGGTTACTTGATATTGTGACCCCTAAGTCTGTCTCTTGATCCACGCTTTTAATTTGATTACCATTTAACGAGTAGTTTGCAGTTACGTTACGATGTCCGATATGGAGTACTTTACATTTATCTGCATTGAAGGACATTTGCCAAGTTTTCGCCCAATTCGACAATTTATCGAGATTATCTTGCATTTCTTTAGTTTGTGCGTTAGTGAGTACTGTATTTGCAATTTTAGTGTCATCGGCAAACTTGGATATTATGCATGAGAGACCTTCATCTATATCGTTTATGTAAACTAGGAAAGGATTGGGCCTAAAACTGACCCTTGTGGCACCCCGCTCGTAACGCCAGTCCAATTAGATGATTTACCATTTATTACCACACGTTGTTTACGGTTTCTTAGCCAGTTCTCTATCCATCTTACGGTGTCGCCTTGGATTCTGTGAGATTTTAATTTAGTTATTAAACGTGAGTTATTAAAAAGTGAGAGAGAGAGAGAGAGAGAGAGAGAGAAAGAGAGAGTCCAAAGAAACCCATTTAAGGAAAGGGAGAAGAGTGTTGGCGTGATAAAAGGTAAGAAGATACAGAACTGACATCATCACCAAAGTTAACAGATAAAGTGTAGAGAGGAGGGCAAGGAAGGAAGGGAAGGAGGAGGAGGAGGACGAGGAGGAGGAGGAAAGATGTGTGTGCATGGAGGGAAAATGAGGGGGAGGAGGAGGAGGAGGAAAGATGTGTGTGCATGGAGGGAAAATGAGGGGAGGAGGAAGAGGAAAGATGTGTGTGGAGGAAAAATGAGGGGAGGAGGAGGAGGAGGAGGAAAGATGTGTGTGGAGGGAAAATGAGGGGAGGAAAGATATGTAGGAGGGAAAATTAGGGGAGGAAAGATATGAAGGAGGGAAAATTAGGGGAGGAAAGATATGAAGGAGGGAAAATGAGGGGAGGAAAGATATGAAGGAGGGAAAATGAGGGGAGGAAAGTTAGGAGGGAAAATAAGAATAGGAAAAATATACGTAGAGGGAAAATGAAGGGAGGGAAAAAGGGAAAATGAAAAGATATTGAGGAGAGGGAAGATGAAATGAAGATATAAATATATATAAAAAAGGAAAAGGAGTGAGGGAGAAATGAAGGAGTATGTGTGTTTATGTGTGTAAGGAGTGATAATAAAGAGATGGAAAATGGAGGTAATCAGAGAGGAAGGAAGGAAGGAAGGAAGGAAGGAGGAGGAAAGGCTAAGTGAAAAAGAGAGAAGGGGAGAGATGCAGAATATAGAATAACTGAAGAAAGCAGGAGTGATGAGAGGAAGGAGGAAAGGAAACGTTAATTGAAAAAGAGAGAAGGGGAGAAATACAGGAATATAGAATAACTGAAGGAGGAAGGAAGGAGGAAAGGAAAGAATACATGGAAAATAGGAGAGAGAGAGAGAGAGAGACAGACAGACAGACAGACAGACAGAGACACACACACACAGAGAGAGAGAGAGAGAGAGAGAGAGAGAGAGAGAGAGAGAGAGAGAGACTGGCATTGGAGGAGGAACGGAGAGGGGGGGAGATAAACGATATGGAGTGAGGGGTGGGGGTGGGGGGGAGGAAGCAGGGAGGGGGGTGGGGGGGAAGGTTAAGGAGAAAGTGAGGATAATGTGAGGAGTTAGTTAGGATGAAGGGAGTTACTACAAGGAGAGGCAAGGGAGTAGAGAAAGGAAGGAAGGAAGGATGGAGTAGGAGAGTAAAGGAAGGATGGAAGGATGGAGTAGGAGAGTAAAGAGAGGAGACATAGGAAGGGAAGGAAGGAAGGTAGAGAAAGAGATATAGAGGAGGGATGGAAGGATGAAGAAGGAAAAAAGTGATGATGAAGGAGGGAAAAAAGGAAGAAAGTAAGGAAGGAAAAGGAAGAAAGTAAGGAAGGAAAAGGAAGAAAGTAAGGAAGGAAAAGGAAGAAAGTAAGGAAGGAAAAGGAAGGAAGGAAGGATGGATGGATGATGATGGAGAAATGAAGAAAGAAGAAATGAAGAAGAAAAATGAAGAAAGAAGAATGAAGGAAGAAAGAATAAAGGAGAAGATAATAATGGAGGGTATAGGAAGGATGCAAGAGGGACCAGAAATGAACAAAGGAAGGAAGGAAGGAAGGAAATGAAGGAGCAGTAAAGTAGGAGAGCAAGGGGAGGAAATGTAAAGGAAGGAAGGAAGGAAGGAAGAAGTAAAGGAAGAGAGTAAAAGATATCCAGTAAGGCAGGGGAATGAAATAGGAAGGAAGGAAGGAAGGAAGGAAGGAAGAAGTGAAGGCAGAGGAATGAAATATGAAGGAAGGAAGAAGTGAAGGCAGAGGAATGAAATATGAAGGAAGGAAGAAGTGAAGGCAGGGGAATGAAATATGAAGGAAGGAAGGAAGGAAGAAGTAAAGGAGGAGAGTAAAAGATATCCAGTAAGGCAGGGGAATGAAATATGAAGGAAGGAAGGAATGAAGGAAGGAAGAAGTGAAGGCAGGGGAATGAAATATGAAGGAAGGAAGGAAGGAAGGAAGGAAGGAAGAAGTGAAGGCAGAGGAAGGAAATATGAAGGAAAGAAGTGAAATAAACAAGTGAAAGAAATAATAGTTTGTAAAAATAACACCTTAATATAAGTGGAAATTACAATATACTTTTTTTGATACATTACATCACGAAACAGAACTCTCTCTCTCTCTCTCTCTCTCTCTCTCTCTCTCTCTCTCTCTCTCTCTCTCTCTCTCTCTCTCTCTCTCTCTCTCTCTGTTGTCTGGAATAGTTTGGAGGAATTATTTACTCCAGATTTACCAACATACACTATACTTCCACCTTAACAAAATAGTATATCCTCTAATAAACTTAATCTAGGCATCTCGAACGAAAGGGGAGATTCTTTTGTTGGTGAATTAGAAGGTCTCTGATTCCTCCAAACTATACCACGAAACAAACAAACAAACAAACAAACCAACATATCCCCTATTAGTACCATTAAGGAGAGAGTATAGTTCTGACATTTTTGGAGATAATGAATTCCTTTAAACTATTCTAGGCAACAAGATACCATTATTTTTGTTCATCTGGTCCTGTTTCCTGGCATACTTTGGAGGAATCAAGGCACTCCAATCTATCAAAAGTATACTCTCCCCTTAAGGGCATTTGTTTCCTGGTATAGTTAGGTGGAATCAGTAACCTTCCAATTTAACAACAAAGATTCTCCCTTTACAT
Organism: Petrolisthes manimaculis; assembly: GCA_034508575.1. Classification (NCBI taxonomy): domain Eukaryota; kingdom Metazoa; phylum Arthropoda; class Malacostraca; order Decapoda; family Porcellanidae; genus Petrolisthes; species Petrolisthes manimaculis. The sequence goes on from JAWZYT010005247.1 coordinate 43,860, forward strand.
TAATTTCACAGGTGGAGACGTTAATTAAAATAAGAGGGTATCCTTAGTGTGTGTCTCTGTCTCTGTCTCTCTCTCTCTGTCTCTCTCTCTCTCTCTCTCTCTCTCTCTCTCTCTCTCTCTCTCTCTCTCTCTCTCTCTCTCTCTCTCTCTTTCCTTTCGTCTCGTCCTCCTCACCTTCCTTACAATAAAATAAAATAATAATAGAAAGATATATATAACAGGAATAGAGGCAATTTGCTCATTCTCTTTCCCTTCCTACTCCTCCTCTCCTTAATTCTCTCTCTCTCCCTCTCTCCTCCCCTACGGTCACATATCTTCTCTCTCTCTCTCTCTCTCTCTCTCTCTCTCTCTCTCTCTCTCTCTCTCTCAGGCCCTTTCACATTCCGCTCTATACCTCTCCCTTCCTTCCTCTCTCTCTCTCTCTCTTAGCTGACTGAATAGGGCAGTAATCAGGGGTCCTCTTTCTCTCTCTCTCTCACCCCTCAAATTGTGTGTGTGTGTGTGTCTATGTGTGAATTTCTATTTTTCTATGTAATTTCCCTTTCCTTTTTGTAATAACTTTGAAAGGGCCTTGATCTCTCTCTCTCTCTCTCTCTCTCTCTCTCTCTCTCTCTCTCTCTCTCTCTCTCTCTCTTTGGATCAATGTACAATGTCGTAAACTACCATCTATTATTATTGGTTGTATGTACCGGCATCCCAAGGCCTTAGCTGTATCTTTTAACTACATAGATGTTTTTAGATTAGCCTAATATGTGTTAGAAAAAAATCTCTTTTTATACTTGGTGATTTTAATGACAATCTGCTTTTAAAGGACAACAAACTGAATAGACTGATAAAAAATAACAAATTGACTCAAATAATAGATAAGCCAACTAGAGTTACTTCTACCTCAGCAACTCTTTTAGATTTGGTGATAACTAACAATCCCGATACTATTTTAACACACGATGTTGTACCACATGTAATAACTGACCATGATCTTATAAGTATAACTGTAGATAGTAGAAAACCTAAACGTCAGCCAGTTGTTACAACTTTTCGTCAACTTTGTAATTATAGTCCAGATATGTTTTGTTCCATTTTAACACAAAATGCAGCTGACATGCACAAAATACTTTTAACTGATGATGTGAATGACCAGGTCAAGGTTTTTAATTATGTGTTTTTAAAAAGCTTAGACGAATGTGCTCCATATGTTACCAAAGTAATACTCAGACCGTTTGCACCATGGATGAGTGACAACATACGTAACGCCATTCAGGCTAAAAACAACACTCACACCAAACTGAAAAGAGATCGTCAAAATATAATGTTACAAGAAGAGTATAAAAGGAAGAAAAAACTGGTTAAGACTCTAATTAGTAATGCTAAAACATCATATTATAATGAAAATTTTAACAATTGTAAAGGGAATACTGCCGCAACCTGGAAACTTATTCGAGAACTTGTCCCAAATACAAAACGTAACACTAAAGATCCCACCTTTGAAGAAGTTAAAGATAAATTGAAGAATTTAATACATATTTTGCAAACGTGGGAAAAAACACTTATGACAAAACCGAAAGCACTCTCCAAGGTGAAAACATGTCTGCAAATACCTATACAGATATTCCTACTGTGAATAGTGAATATTTCAGGCCACAACCTGTTGATGTCAACACAATAATACTGACTATAAAGAGTCTAAATAATACTAACTCTGTTGGCTCGGATGATATCCCACTGAAATTTGTGAAAGATGCATTATCTGTAATAACATTTTATCTAACTTGTATTGTAAATACCTCCATAGTCACAGGTGTGTTCCCTATGTATGGCCTGGAAGCAGGCAATAGTCACTCCATAGTCACAGGTGTGTTCCCTATGTATGGCCTGGAAGTATGCAATAGTCACTCCATAGTCACAGGTGTGTTCCCTATGTATGGCCTGGAAGCAGGCAATAGTCACTCCATAGTCACAGGTGTGTTCCCTATGTATGGCCTGGAAGCAGGCAATAGTCAGACCAATTTTGTAAAATGGAGATGTTAATAATGCCAACAACTTTCTCCCGATTGTATCGAAAGTATTAGAAAAGATTATTGCAAATCAATTAATACATTAATTAGAAGTAAAAAAACTGTTATCAAATACTGAGCATGGATTTAGGCCTGGGTTGTCCACGGAGACTGCTCTCACTGTCGTTACAGATGAGATCTATAACAATATGGACCACAGGAAAATATCTCTTCTAACACTTTGTGATTTATCTAAAGCTTTTGACAGTGTTAACCACAAAATTCTTTTAAACAAATGCCTTAAACTCAAGATTGATCCCTTCTGGTTTGAAAACTATTTAAGTAACAGAACTCAGTCTGTTCGGATTAAAGAATCCATATCAAGTAAACTGTCAACTGAGTACGGAGTCCCACAGGGTTCAATCTTGGGTCCTATTTTATTTATTATATTTGTTAATGACTTATCTGAATATGTCAAGGATTGCTTAATTATTCAATACGCTGATGACACTCAATTCTTGCACACTGGCAATGTAAGAGACCTCGACTGTCTTCTTCGGAAAACTGAAGATACTCTGACAAGCATCAAGGAATATTTTTTAAGAAATGGTTTAATGTTAAACGCCAACAAAACTCAATGTATTTTCATTGGTAACAGACAACTTCTGTCACATGTCCCTCTAACATCACTATTAAGGTACACGGGGAAACTATTATTCCAAGCAATAATGTAAAAAACTAAGGTGTGTACATAGATCAATATATGCTGTTCGACAAACATACCAACGAACTAAGTAATAAGGTTGTTGGCACACTAATGTTCATTAATCGTATAAGTTCCAACCTCGACAAATCCTCACGAATAATTGCTGTACAATCTTTGGTGCTCAGTATAATCAATTATTGTATCCGAATATGGGCACCACAAATAAAACAATCATGAACAAAGTCCAAAAACTACAAAATTTCTCAGCTAAGGTAAGGTAGCCATAGGTGGGGCAAAAAAATATG
>JAWZYT010005248.1:0-48221 GCA_034508575.1 Petrolisthes manimaculis
ACTCGTGTTTTATCTTTATTATGATACTCGTGTTTTATCTTTATTATGATACTCGTGTTTTATCTTTATTATGATACTCGTGTTTTATCTTTATTATGATACTCGTGTTTTATCTTTATTATGATACTCGTGTTTTATCTTTATTATGATACTCGTGTTTTATCTTTATTATGATACTCGTGTTTATCTTATTATGATACTCGTTTTATTTTTTTTTACTGCTTTCCATACTTTGGTTGAAAAATCTTCCTATTGTTGTAATTATTCATATTTTCTCATGGCCATACATTCCCTCTCGCCTCCCCCCCCCCTTCCCATTCCTCTGTCTGCCTCCAGGTGCATTATATACCGCTCCCCCCTAACCATACATACATACATACATACATACTCTCTCCTCCTCCTCCTCCTCCCCTTCCCATACCTTCACCCTTCCACCCTACCTTCCTTTTCCTTCACTTATATAACTGGTTTACCTTTGGCTCCTTTCCTATTCCCTTCTTGTTTCTCTCTCTCTCTCTCTCTCTCTCTCTCTCTCTCTCTCTCTCTCTCTCTCTCTCTCCAACAATTTTATCCTCCAGTTCCGTCTGTGCCAATAAAGAAACAGAAGAAATGCAATTATTAGTTTTCCTTAATTAAAATGAATTACTTTTATTTTCAATACTGCATGTATGTAAGTATCTCCATTAATATATATATAAACTTTCATCTCCTTTCATTTGAAGTTTTGAGGAGTTTATTGGTAATTTGGTATATTGAATTTGTACCGATATATACGACGACCGACTACAAACAAACAACAAAAAACAACAACAACAGAAGCCATCGTATCGTACACCATGCAGCAGTACCACACCATCGTATATATATACATACACCAAGGTTGTTCTTGAATACGGGGCTATTTAATATTATAATAATTATATCCCTTCACCATCACCACCATCATCACCATCACCACCATCATCACCATCACAACCACTACCATCACAACCACCACTACCACCACCGCGTTCCTTTTCCTACTTTGTCCCTCCCTCTCTCTCTCCAAGTGCATTCCCTCCCTCCCTCCCTCCCTCCCCCCTTCTTCCATGTGACTTCCTTCCCTCCCTCCTCCCCTTCCTCCAAGTGCATTGCTCCTCCCCTCTCCCTCCCTCCAAGTGCATTCCTCTCTCTCTCTCTCTCTCTCTCTCTCTCTCTCTCTCTCTCTCTCTCTCTCTCTCTGCTACTGGTCCTGGCTTGGCTGCTGGTGACTTGGTTGCACTATATTGATTGATGCAAGCTGATCACAGAGCGGTTCCTCCTCCTCCTCTCTCACTCTCACTCCCTTCCCTTTTCTTCCTCCTTCACTCTCGCTCTCCCTCCACATTCCCAAATCTCACTCCTACATCTCTTTACTCCTCCTTCCTTCCTTCCTTCCTTGTTCTCTTTATTCTCATTCATACATATTTATCTTTCTCTCACCGCTATTAAATGCCCCATAACGTAAGAAATTAGTATGAAATAATAAGAGAGAGTGAGAGATATATATGCTTCTCAAACAATTATTCTTGTGGAGTCTGATATTATTTTACAACACTAGTTATATTTTTTGAACTATATAATCTACACTTCTGAATTAAGAGTTTCATTACTTTGTAGAGAAAATCATATAAGCTTAATTAATGCTGTCACTACTAACATAAAAACTAGTTAATCTTATGTCTATCTATATCACACTGTATTTCCACACATGATGTATTATTATTATTGGTGTTAAATTGCTAAATATAAAGAGTATGAAGAAAATACAGTGTATGGTGGCTTAATATACAATAAAATAGTTGTTCCTATACTTTGTTACTTGTAATTATCGTTTTCTCTAAAAGTTCTCTGTCATCGCATAGTTTTCTATTAAAATATTTTATGGGTAACCATAAGACATATATGTTGTTTCCTCCTGACTACTTTCATAAAGAGTTGTTCAATAAGATAGAATAGTAACTTTACTATTATATTTATCAAGGTTTTACTAAGGGTGAGCCTATTCATTCATTCCAGTGGGGATATTGTGTAGAATGTATTGTGTTGAAAATTAAGGTATTTTTGGGTATACATTGTATAGTTATTACTGAATATACAGTAGTTGACATGGACAATAATTCTATGAATGTTTGTGTGTTGTGTAGCTGGCACTAATCTGATAAACTGAACAAAATATAAGTCTGCCATCTAAAATAACACACATTAATACTGTGTTTAATAAATTGCAAATACAATATAATCCTTCTCAAAAAAAAAAAAAAAAAAAAAAAATTAAATAGTTTGTCAAAATACTGTTCTGTGAGAGTGCCCCAAATTATATATAATGTATTAATGAGGACAAAAGTTTCTTTCCATATAGGCTGGGGTGACTTTAGTAAGTATATTTGACTGCTTTTCTCTAATAGTGAACTGTACATTTTTCTTATATATTAATCAAGAAGCAGCTTCTAACTTCCAGCAAACACTCACACACAAATTAAAAGCAATAACACCATAGGAAAACATGAAAACAATGGTGAGATAACTTAGTCCTCAATACTACAAGTACAGGTACACATGTTACTTACCTTATGTAGTTGTAGGAGTGATTTCCGGTGGTTGGTTGCTGGGTGTCCTCCCCCTCCCCTGACCACAGCTCCCCAATAGATGCCCCACCCACTATAAAGAAGGTCTAAAGTGGGCCTTCACGTCATCACTACCCAAACAGGGGTCGGGAATCCCCTGGTTGTGTACGACACGTTACAAGCGACAGTTGGGGTCTTAACTTGGTGGTACACTGTGGTCAGGGTCAGGGTATTAGGTGTAGGTGTAGTACCGTAATAAACACTCGTCGATCACTAACACAACAAACCTGTAAATAATATAACTATTATCAACACATTATCAAGTGGTGGTGTACTATAGTCAGGGTCAGTGTAGGGTATTAATGTAGGTATTAATGTATACACTCACTATCACAACTAACCTATAAATAATATAACTGTAAGGGGATGAACCATAAGTTCGAGATAGTTTATCTCTTTTCAGGTTTCAGTTCTCCTTTTCGGGTTATTGGTTAGGGTGTTAGTCTGTTTTGTAAGGGGTCGAAGCTGTACCGTAAGTCCCGACTCTCCAGGCAGGCAGCCTAATAAGGCCGTTATCACATTAGGCTATATGGCTCCGCCGCTGCGACCTCGCCATCGCGTCGGAGCCGGAAATTTTGTACAGTGTCACACTGGGTGGTATTAAGCACAATTTGTATTTATGTAAGTACATGACAAATTACTATATATAAGAGTAAGGAAACTAAAAATACAAAAGAATTTCTTGTCTTGTCTTGAACGCTTAGAATAAATAAATCCACGTTAAATGTAGTAATTAATAATTTTAAAGAAGTGTTACCAGAGGGGCGGCGGTGCGGCGTGGTCGGACAGTGTGACCACATACATAAAACAGTGTTATACCATTATATGCGGCACGATGCGGCGGTGCGGCGTCGCAACGAGGTACGACGTGTTGCGGCGACGCCGCAGGGTTTATCACCATTCTGAGGCGGAGCCGCATAGTGTTACAACGGCCTAAAACGCACCCGTACGTTGATTCTGATCACTCTCTCCACCCGCGTGACGTGAAATACGAGGCCTACATTATAATTTTATTTTGTTTCGTACAAAAAAATCCTAAATTCTATGTGGATCACAAAGCATCTTATTTACAAAGCTTCTTAGAGTTTGCACACACTCACCACCAGAGCAATCAACTGAAGCCTATACTCAATCCATACACTCACCACCAGAGAGGATTCACGTTAGTTCATCAATCCAGTAATATCAGACCACCAGAGCTAACATTCAATTTTCATTAATTTTGGTCAGATTACAAATAAAATAAAAGAGTATAGATAATATATCGTTATTATGACATCTCGCAACATACAGTCGTAGTCCATAATAATCATCCACATATGGGTATCTGAAACAATTTACTGTCTAATGTTTTCACATTCACATATAATGTTATTGTTATAAGTAGTGCATAGCTGCTTGTTTTAAATTAAAAGATGGTAGTTAACCTATTTATTAGAAAGATTATCAGCTAGGGAACAGAGGGAAGCTGTCAAATTCTTACGTGAGTTACCCCTATATGGATGATGATATTTGACCACGACTGTACATCACTGCCCATAACTCGTCGCCATTACCAAAGAACATACCAACATATATATATATATATATATATATATATATATATATATATATATATATATATATATATATATATATATATATATATTTAATTAACATGAAATATAACCTATAAACAAACTGTGACATGACATTTATCGTGATGACATGTCACCATATCACTGTCCACAACTCGCCGCCATTACCAAAGCACATAACCAACACTATATTTAATTAACATCAAATATAACCTGTAAACAAACTGCAAGAAGTAATATTGATATTTATACATCACCTATAAATCATATCTTATCTCATGAGTATAATAGAATGTCCTATTGACCTAATATATATGCAATAAAATGTGGAATAAGGAGACAGAGATGTTACTTACCGCGGATGAAGTTCCCGAAAGACCTTGACACCTTCATCACCTTGACACATGGCCAGTGTTGCCAGATGGCTCATAAAAAAATCGTCTTGAAACTGACTATTTTTAATTTTAAATGGCTAGAAAAATGGATAACTTTATCAATCTTCTATTTATATATAGTTTTTTAAGGGTTTCTCTCGGAAAATATGCATTTTTCCATCCCAGAAGCAGCTTTCGAGACTCGATACCGTATGATGATAATCTACCCATTATTGAAGATATTTGTATTTGCATGGATGATAAGGAACATTTGTTATAATATTCGTGTTCATGAATCATCACTGTAAATTCGCGTTGGCTGTATTTCCCGGCTATCGGCTAAATACAAACATTGCTGTGGATGCTAGATGTAGACTCTAAATTTAGCCTTGAAAAATTGACACAGCTTACAGCAATGACTATATAAATGACTATAAAAAGGATGATAGGAAAGCTCATTAATCACTACTATGAACCCCCTTCAAGGAGTTTCACAAGCCGCATGTAGATGACGCTGGCTGTTGTAGTAGTGTGTCGTCTGCAAAAAAAGAAAATAAAAACAGAGCCAAGAGTTAACGGCGATATGTATATTTCGGTTCCTTTACACTTAACCCAATAATTCACTTAAAACCAGATACATTGAATGATATGAATTACTCTATATAATGCCTGTGGTCACTGTAAGTTATAATTTGAGTAAACATAAGGATGTAGTGAATTAATTATGCAGGTGTTATTATATATTTCCGAAAGAAATGTGCGACGAAATGTAAAGCGTGTTTATGTTAGTGCATAAACATAATTTTATTTGTACTGCATTTATGTCTTGTACATGCATGATCTTGTGTGTTGTTATACAGTACTGTACTGTGTTACATAGTTCTTAGTTGTGTGTGTTTTTATTTCATATACCTTTATTGGGATGTTGTAGGCCTACTTGTACAGCATGTCGTTGGTTGCTATGCTACATCTGTGACAAAATTATTTTCCCCAATAAAACAATTATTTGTTTAAGGTTGTGTCTTTATTCCTGTCATAATTCGTCTGGAGTTTAGTATGATACATGTGAACCAGGCCCAAACTTGCACACCTAATACGCAGGTATGTTTTTATGATGATAAAAGTAATTGGTAATATAAATGTGTGTAATTGCAATTTATTAGGTGTTGCAAACTCCAACAATTTAGACAGTCATTATGTAGCCTAATGATGTAGGTATTTATGTAACAGGTATTATTACAATTATGACTTTCATTTAGCCTACTCTCAGTGCATAACATGCACAAACAAATATTGAAAATCAGGCGGATTATGCACAATAGAAGTTAGGCATTGATTAAAATTAGAGGAGTTAGTCCTGTACTGTAGGCTACATTAGTTATGAGATTTTATATAAGTTACTCCTGAAATTTTAATTATCTACAATTTAGATAAGTTACTCCTGAAATTTAATTATCTAAGCAGTATATAGATGGCGTTGTCGGCCGTTCGTGAGGTTCCAGTTTGTGCTTTGTTTTGTGATTTTCTATTGGTCGAGAGGAGAGCTTTCCTATCATTCTTGTATAGTCATTGGCTTACAGTATCTGGAAAGTGGCAACACTGACTGTGGCACAGCAGCAGGTGACTGGCACATGCGCAGTTCTCTGACTTCTCTCCAAAAACATTCATGGTGTATACCAAGGTGTATACGACGGCGTGGTACCGATACGATAACTCCATGGATAAACAACAGAGCCATCGTACCGCTACCACGCCATCGTATACACCACGGATGTTCTTGAATATGTCCCAGAAAACCATCAGATTAAAAAAAAGACGGAAGGGATGAACAGTAACCAACAGGGTCGTATTCAAGAACATTCATGGTGTATACGATGGCATGGTACCGGTACGATGACTCCATAGACAAACAGGGCCATCGTACCACTACCACGCCATCGTATACACCACAGAGGTTCTTGCATACTGCCCACAGTACCGCTACACAATTTTAGGCTAAAAATTGTCATTGCATATTATCAAAGATATAATAAAAAAAACTGAGAGGGTGATACAATAATAATTAAATAATTATGTAGGTTACAGTTAGCAACAAGAATTCGTACACATACTGTTGTTTTCGAGGGTTTACAACATAATATTTTACTACGTAACTGCAATACCACATTAATTAAATTTTATTATTCGGCGGTAAAAGTCCTGTCGACACATCTGCCAAGTTATGAAGTACAGTATGAATATATATGGTCTTCACAGGCTCGTAAATTGATAATCCATAAATATTGTAATGCTGTATGGTATAATGAATGTGTTGGTTCAATTATTATCCTTTATGTTATCCTTCAAGAAAAGCAAAGTGAGGCGACACTACTTTTGCAGCCGTCTGTACACTGATGATAATTATACTGTAGTTTGGTATATAGTCTGGTGATGGAAATATTTTAACATAATAGGTTAGAAAACATACTTGTACTCTTTCACCATTTATTGATAATTACTGCAAAGCTTTTTTATATTCTTATTAACAGAAAACATTCCTCATCGTTCATCTCAAACAGAGGATTGTCAAGAGGAAATTGATCCAAAAGAAGGTATATATGTACAGCCACAATCAAATATCCACCAACACTTTCCTTCCATCGTAGTAAATATCTTGATAATAAAGAACAACACGTGTACGATTTTGCAGCACCTCATAATAATAATTGAGTGGGTTGAGTTGACGTAAGGTGTTGTATGATTATACTGTATTCAGATATGATACTGATTTATTTGCAAGATGGAAGGAAAGTGTCAGTGGTTATTTGATTGTGGCTGTACTGTACGGTATTGGGCAATAAAGGATAAATACATTCAAAATAATTTTAGTGTGCAAAAAATATTAACTATAAATTATCCTATCTGTTTACCTAACACGAATAAATTGAATGATTATGTATGCTATTAGTAATATGGAAATCCTTCAATCACTTCTCTGTTTTATTGTCTAGCTGCAACCTTTATAAGCACAAGTTATAACTCTATAATTATTGAGGGGATAATCTCTTGTCTACCAGTTGGAAGATTGCTGATTATCTCAATTAAAGTATACCAAGATGGAAACTATTTCAGTATACATATAGGGGATTTGTTTTGTAGTACAGTAACTACAGTTTGAAGGAATCTGTAGCCTTTCTTCTGGCCAACAACAGATTTCCCCTTAATTTATACAAACTATTCCCTCACAGAAGAAGGGGAAGAGGGACCACATTTTCCACTAAACATAATATCTTGTTGCTGACTTACCACACACATACACATTTGGACTAGTGGAGCGTCCTAATATCTTCCTTGTGAAACCAACTTGACTGCATTTCACAAGGAAAAGTGTTGTTGTATTACCAAAGAAATCCCAACCTCCCCTTTCCTAAATGTTTAGCTGCAACTCACACAAGGCTGGACATGGGTGCTGTAAACTGAGAGCTTGAAATGAATCAGTCATATATTAATGGTGGTGGTGAGTCAATGGGCCGTGACATCTCCCAAAACATTAATTTGCAACAGTCTTGAAATGAGTTAAAAAAAATACTATAAAACATTGCAATCTGAAAACCTTCAGTCAAAATCAGATTATGGTCCAACACTTGACTATTACCGATCTTTCATAGTGCAACGACTCCATAGACAATCAATAGAGTCAACGTACCAGTACCACACTATTGTCAACATCACATAACATTCTTAATCATGATGGGATGAGTGGTTGTGGTGTGTTGGTCCCAAGGCTGGTCATGTCATGGGGTCTAAGTTGGCGAGCCTGATGAATCTTCACCTGTACTTTTGATTGTGAATGATGTTGTTGTTGATTGTGGTGATTCTCTGATGGGGTCAGACACATCCTGCGATGCAACATACAGCAAGGGTGTATGGTCGTTGTGGTGAGGAGGGAAGAGGTGGCCGAGAATGAGGGAAAAATATGTGTGTTAGATCAAGAGTGGTAATTCAATGGATATCCAAAATCTAGAATTAAAATATATGTATCTGAAAATGTTTCATAAGACTGATAGAAGTTCCTTCATATCTTTATATACAAGTGTTCAATAGTTATGCCATTTAAAAGAGCTATATTGAGAAACTGAAAGTGAATAAGTCTCTTAGTACAGTACAGTCTAAATTAGCCTGCTGAACTGGTAATTATTTCTTATAACAAATATATGAATAAAGAAAACCAAAGACTATGAGAGAGAAGTTATCATGCAACACTGACAGTATAACAAAGCAACATCAATGTTATAACAAGCAGAAAGCCAAACAACTACAGGTACTTGTGCATGAAAAAACTGAAAGCATTAGTCCATACATTAAAGTACTGTATGATACAATAATAATATTACAGAAAATTATTATTTATCATTACACTGTAGATGAAAACACTGGTTTAAAACAAATATTAAAATGATGGTTTTTGTTATAAACAAATTTGGATAGCAAAGACTTACACGACTAGATAAAAAAAAAATTTGAACCTCATTTAGTGATGACATCAGGTTAAAACTTTTTAATATTATCAATTAAGGCTCCCCCTCACATAGAGTTTCTGTATTAATTCCGTTAAGTTAGGCTGCAGTTCAATTCAGTTATATGCTTGTAGTTAGTGACTCTCGTATGTGTGATGTGCATCATTTTTATTTCATTCAAAGGGCAGTACAAACTCGGTTTGAAAGCACGAGTTCCGAGTGTTATTACAAATGATTAATGCTAACTATAGTATAACCACGATAACTTTAGTGGTGACCTGATCGATATGATTCAGTTTATGTTGCGTCTTCTTTATGTGGAAGTTCGTATCAACATGGCGTGTATTAAACTCTAATAAGTTTCGCCTTTTTGACTTTGAGAGCAACAACAGAGCATCGTGTTTACAGTACAGTATATCATTTTGAAAGGTTAACTTATTACAGTATTCACTTTACACTTTTTCTTATGTGAAATAAATGGAGATCTAATTCTTTTGTAATGCTGAGAGATCACCTAAGTGGCCACTGGAATTATATTTTGTCAGATGAATAATCTAATGAATAATATAATGAATAATGAATTGCTATGTATCCCCTCCAGTTCAATTAAAATACTTTGATGGCATTCACATCCCTCTCTCTTTCTCTCTCTCTCTCTCTGTGACCATGTGGGATCCTCATCAATTCACAGAGAGAGAGATTTTGTTTTGTTATGATTAATTTATTACGCTCATGGAGCGGCAAACATTGGATATTGTACAATGTTTGCCACTCCATGAGCGTAATAAATTAATCAAAACAAAACAAAATCTCTCTCTCTGTGAATTGATGAGGATCCCACATGGACACATACTGTACATAAGACAGGAAAAACAAGCACAAACTTAAGCACACAATAACACAAATAGGCTATTTACACACATAGGAAGACGCTTGTACATCACCTACTGAGAAACAAACTGACTCAAGCCTTGACCCACATATAATACAGTATATAAACACACAATACAACACACGCTTTGTAACACTTTCCAATAAACATTTGTTAACATGTTTAACTGACAAGAGATTTCATGCAACTCTTGTCACAAACAACTGCTATGTTAACTTAGTACATTTATTGAAGGTGGAAACATTAAATTCACATAATATAGGCAAGACCTGTGCATGTATCTTCTTAGACATATTCTGGATCTCCTTTGAAGGACCGTATTATGTTGTGCTTGTTTCCCTGAGGGTCCATTAATGGCACTGCTTCCTGGGGGGTGTCGGGCTCTCCTGGGATCTCTCTTTCCTGAGGGTATATGTGTTAAGCACCTTACATGCCACCTGGTTGGCACATATATACATATATTGCAATATTTTAACTAAGGGAGCTAAAAGTTTTCAGCGATGTGGAGGCTACTAGTCCTTCCAAACCTTGATAGAATATAAATTTCAGAATTTCAAACTACAATATCTTGTACGTTTCCTTGGGTAGTTGAAGAGGCACCAATTTACTTCAATACAAAAAAAAAAAAAAAAAAAAAAAAAAGGGAGCTAAGATAGTGTCTGACAACTGGAGATTACAACCAAAGATTGTTGTAGTTTGTGATGCCTTTTCACACAGCATAAACTCATATATCTTCAGTGGGACCATGGGTAGCGATAGCTAAAAAATGCCATCAAGACAAGAAAAGTCCTATTTAACAGAAATTCAACATGGAAAAAATTTATGAAACTTTAGAGCATGACAACAATATGAAAATGATATTGTGAAAAAAGTGCACTATACTGTACAGTACACTGGGACTATTCAGTAACAGAATTTGTACCAAACTTTCCTTTGTCCTTGTATACTACATCATGCTGTTTAAATTATGAAGTTAATGAAACAATTAAACATGCAAGGCAATGCTGTTCTCAGTAATCTCTTGCCAGATCAAGCACACTTGCTTGTCTTCTGTTAGTTTATTGGATTATGTGCAAAAAAAGTAATGGATTAAACAATGAAGATGAGTACTGTACCATTATAGCTCCATATATTATAATTTATATATGGAGCCATTGTACCAGCTGCCATATCAGCTTCATAGAATGTGTATGGAACCATTGTACAGTATTAGCTGCTCTAGTGTCTACTGAAACATTGTACAGTACAGTACAGTAATGGTCATCTTCATTGCCTACCCTATGACTTTTCTTACATATGGCCCATTATGCAATAATGTTTCCAACATCAAAATAATAATTATACCATAAGTTTCAATCTACTGTTCACATATTTTCGTGGGTGAAGAGTCCTGGAGTTATGCTTTATATCTGACTGCCATGGCTTGATATTCCTCAATGCACTGCGCCACCTCACCCCTCTAGAACACAGAGGAATGAGGATATTGTAGGTACAGTATTTCAATATGTAGTACCATACTGTAGAGTGAGCCCCTAAGGTGAGTTGTGACATTCCTATACACTGCTGACGTTAAGTTTTTGTGGCTGGTGTATATTCAGTATTAATGTTCTTATGCAACATATATTTGCCATCATTGCATATGTATAACATAATACACACACAGAAATATTGTATGGAAAAGCATGTCATTATTGTTGCTTAATATATTATTTTCAGTACTGTACAGTATTTACTTTTGTAATTGTACAGATCAGTCTTAAGTTTTGTCTCATGTGAATTCTTTGGTCTATATTTCTTTCCATTCCTCAGGTGTTAATGTTCTACTCTAGTAAAGCATTATATGTGCACCACCACCACCTATTCTCTGAAAATATGTTTCTAACTAGGCTGGGTTAGGTAGTGAGTTGCTGTAATTATGAACCTTGAAAAAATTACAAATACTGTACAGTACATGTACTGTACATACAAAATCTGAATTATATACAGTATATGTTTTGTATATGATGAGCAATGTTAACATGATATAAAATAGGTCAATGGGTTATACCTCTGTGCGCAAAGATCCCATCATGTGGTCGATAGGAGCAACGCGGGATAATCCAGGCCCAAAGAGTGTCGAGAGGCCAGGAATGCCGATAGGAGAGGAGGGAGAGGAAGGCCCTGTAGAGGTGGTAGCTGTGGTGACATCATCAGGGCTGTCTGATCCACTATTCCCTAGGTCACTACTAACTGTGATCATGTTGCTCAGCTGGTGGATAAAAAACATGTGTAGGATTTGTTACACTGGTAATGAGATTTCATTAATTTAAATCTCCTCATATGGTGTTGTTCCTTAATCATACATTAATCAATAATTCCTTCCACATATCCCTAAATACCTGTAGCATTAGGTTAAAGGTGGCCTTGGAGTTTTCTCTTAGGAATTTAGGGTTATGGTTTGGGTTTTCCTTGATACCCAACTGGTGCATCAGTTTCCTCATCTCCTCAGCACTGCGTAAGAATGAGTGGTGGATGCGTTTGGACTTCAGAGCCTTGGTGATGAAACTGGCCACCATTACCCAGTACCCGAGGCCAACCATAATCCAGATGATGACAGCAATATGGTACACATACAGTGAGGCACCTTCATAAGGTTTTCCTGTTGGAATGGATATGTGTTTACTGTTTTGTTCTGATATAATTAATATGACATATTCAAATCCAGTATATACAGTACTGTACCTGGTGGGGTGAAATAGATTAACATTACTTTTTTCTTTGGACACTGGATATGTAATTTAATCATGCTTGTTATACCCATCTGCTCATGTACCCATTATAAGCCAAAGTGTGGAAGGACAGTCATGATTGTAAGCATGCCCAGTAGAGTACAAATCTGCCATGTAAAAAAGAGGAGTTGCGATTGTAACAGTACAGTATGTACAATAAACAATTCTTGCTTCCGGTCTTCCTAACATTCCTTTACATAATTACCGGTATACCTACCAAAGATTGGGGAAACTAGAATACAGTATCATTCTTGCAGTTTAATATTGTCAAAACAGAACTAAAACAATTTACTTAACAGAGAATAATTTCAACAATTTTTAGTTTAACATCACATTTTTTCTCTACAGGAACTCAAATCAATCAATTACCTGGGTTGACCACTTACCAATCATGCACAACAACACTCACTATAGATCAATCACTCAAACAACACTCACCGCTTACAAGATCCCCAAATCCGATGGTGGTGAGGGTGATGTAGGCGTAATAAACACTGTCAAGGTAACTCCAATCCTCAAGCAGCATGAAAACCACTGAAGGCAGGAAAATAAACACCACGAAACCCATCAGGATGTACACAATGGTGGCCAATACAATCATCAGGCGTGAATACTGTTTATCCTTGTCAATCTGTCCAAAGTTAACAGAAGGCCATCTTTATACAGTATATGTATATTAATAATTAGATGTGCAATATGTAAGCTACTAACACAAATTTAGCACTTTATAATGTCTATAAGGTATCTTGTAGAAATGTGAATGCAAATAAATAGTAATAATGCACTACATCATCATTATCCATTGTATAAACTTAGTACTGTACAGAGCCATTATATGCTCATAAACATCAGAAATGTACAATATAGGGCATCAGAAGAGAACTATATCAACCACAGGCCTGACCTTGGACTTAAAAAGTTTGAAGAGGAGTTCACCGAAGAATTCTGAAGTCCATGCAAGGAGAATACCAGTGAGTGGAATACCAATGAGGGAGTACAGGATACACATGATACGACCCAAGGGACGTGTTGGATAATGGTATCCATAACCTGAAAGGGGTTGAGGGAGTGTGTAAGTTAATGGTCCTAAAACAATTTTAAAATAACTTAAAGGTTTGCAAGAAGATTTAATTTTTTTTTTATAATTTTAGCTAAGCTAATTTCTAATCATACACTAATCGTTCTATATGATCTACTGTACTGTACATGAATGAAAATACTTACCAATCTTGCATTAGTCCTCGAAGCTTGAAAAAAGGGTACATTTCATTTTAGTTAAAAATGAGAATAGCCTTACTATAATTATATTTATTATAGTATTAAAACAGGTATCTATAAATTTTGTCCAAGAGTGTTTTAAGGTACAGTACCATTGGTGGTGGTGGCGGCATGATTATGGAGAAGCAGAAGAGACATGACACCAAATTACCAACAAAATTATTATTAAAACAGTAAATTATATTTTGTCCAAGAGTGGCGTACTGTACCAATGGTGGTGGAGACAGTCATGGAGAAGTAGAGAGCATCAATGAAGCGCCAATGGTACAGAATGACGGAGGTCATGTTCTCTCGGTGTAGGTGTGGACAGGCAGCCTCTACTTCTTCCACAGCCGCTATCTTGGATCTCTGAGATGTTGACCACTCGGTAACTGTCAAACACAAATATAATTACACTCCTGGAAAAGGTTGACCACTCGGTAACTGTCAAACACAAATATAAGACCTTGATAAGTACTGTGCACTCCTGGAAGTTGTTGAACACTCGCTACCTGGCAAACACAAATAATTACACTCCTGGAAATTGAATGAAAACACATACTACTTGTCACATAGTTTTGGTGATATTTTATCTGCGTCATGGTCCGAATAATGTTAAACTACTGTATATGTAAAAGATTTCAGTAGTGACTCAAATTGGCTCATTATAATTACGTCTTTACATACGATAGAGTAAATATATTATTAGCTCTGCTGATGAAGTATGTTATGTGATCCCATCTGAATCACACAACACTTCAAATTAATTAAGTCTATACTATAATTTAATGAAGGATGGAACACTTGTCATTGAGTGGGCGAGATACGAATGAGGATAAGGAAGGAGTGGGCGGCGCTCAGTAAGGGACGTGGAATGTATTAATAATAAGATGTGTCAAGTGTAAGTTTACAAGTAGTAACCCAATATACACGTGTGTATGTCCTCTTGTAAGGATTGAATACGATAACAAGTCATGTGGGTTATATTGAAAAAAAAAAGATGGTTGAAAATACAACAAACAAGCAGGACAAAAGAAAAAGTAACAATTAAGAAAGCTTATTGATGTGCTAAAGAAAGATATACAGGGTCTACCAGGCATAGGGAAGTCTATTTTCACCTCAGTCAATCATTCACTTGTAACTTCTGTACAGTACAGCAATATTTCTTTATCATACTAACAACAACAACAACAGCAACTTTTGAGATGGTGCGGAAATGTATATTTTGTTCTCTGTAATATTTTTGGTGAACTTGGACAACGTGAATTAGTCAATTACAGGGTCAGTTTTTCCAACAGCTGTGTGGTGTTAGGTTGCACGCAGGGCAGACTCTCCACTTTTTATTAAGTCGAGTTTAGTTACAGAGGAGACCCACCCTCATTCATTGCCTGCAGCCCCTGCCAGAGTGCACGGCTGGTCTTATTCAAGGGATGTGGTGGTCGCACAACTTTCCATCTTCAGTTAAAATATCCTTATCGCTTATTTGTCTGCTTACCAGGCCTTTTATACATATATATATATATATATATATATATATATATATATATATATATATATATATATATATATATATATATATATATATATATAATTAAGGATATTCAACGCGCATAATAGTAAAAACTAAAAGTGACCTTGGGAGGTTTAATGAGCATCTCCAGAACCTAATGAAATAATTACTATATTATTAAATTTAATGTGACGGGATTCTCCTCGCTCAAGGATAACTCCTTCCTTCATTTTTTACATAGGCTTATCTTTCAACTAGTTATCACTTTGACTCAACTCACCAGTCAGATAATTATCCGCTAGTCAACAGGATTTTTAGTATGAAAATCGAACACAAAAGTATAATTTGTAATCAACCATAATGTGTGTTTCCATTTTATAGGGATGATGGATGGAAAAGGAAATATGTGCATGCATGGTAGAGAAACCCTTCACATACCGCACTCCCATTACTGTATTATGGAGCCTATCCATTACACTTGGCTGTAATAACACCAACAAGAAAGAATAGTGTGAGACGGAGCACTTGAGGTTTGTTATGTCATGAGTTATATAGAAGTTACCACGCCTACTGGTCTAACCCACAAATTACTCTGATACACACAATATAGGCAAGACAATATTGGAGTTATATATAGGAGTTGCCACGCCTACTGGTCTAACCCACAAATTACTCTGATACTGATACACACAATAGGCAAGACAATATAGGAGTTATATATATATATAGGAGTTACCACGCCTACTGGTCTAACCCACAATTGACTAATACAGACAAGAGGCAAGACAATTCATAGTGTTTACGATCAAGTTAGTAACGGTACAATAATGACTCCTTTGATACAATAATAGAAGCATCGTGCCTGTACTATGTCATCGTCAACACCACAGATATTCTTGCATTGGGTCTATAGTTGAATATACAGTATTGTTACTTTCTTAAAGTTCTATAGAAGAACTGTTTATGAGTTGAATTTAATTCCTACAATTCTATCTAGAGGATTTGATGTTAAAGTAAATAATATAATAATGTACAGAAATAAACAGATGTGTATTTCACGGACGCTAGTCGTCTCATATACAGAGTAGGCTACAACCACGTCCTGTGTAGTAAATTAGGAATAACGAGCGTTGTTTTTATACATGAATTTAACAAGGTATTAAATTATAGAATTAGTGAAACAAGCATATAACCTTGAAGCCCTGACTAGTGAGTCTGCAGTCCTGCTCAAATCTAATGTTATAATTCTGAGGATGAAAGAAGATCGCCCTAAGCCTGAAAGACCCTGTAGGATGAGGGAGAAGGTGACACACATGTAGGAGGAACATCTTATGATAAAATATAATAATATTATCCGGGAGCATGGTGAAATTTTAAACTGTCTACAATTGTACTCTTCAGGAAAGCAAACTACTATATTGTTTTTTATATCTCAGTTTTCCTTAGGTATGAATGTAATAACAATAGTAACGTATTCCACACCTTCCAGGTCTAGTGGTGGTACTTCACAAACGTAAGTACTTATGATGAATGCATAACAAGGAGTCACCACAACACCCTGCAAACACCATCATTATTCTTGATAAAAGATCAAGGCATTTGTGAAGTTTTGTTTTGTTTTGTTAGTTTGTATTATATATACCATGGAGGCACTGTTGTAGACATTTTAAGACATGTCAGAGGGAGTGGACATGTCGGCTACACATTACAATGACATGATAACGTAGCCTCTTTCATAATACTAAACTATCTTTGAGCCCTCCATTCTTATTTAGATTGGAATTAATGAAAGCCTGTTAACAATTCTCCAACAGAACACAATAGAAGTGAGTGTGTTTTGTGTATGTGTATATGTGTGTGTACCGGGCCTGTGATAAACTTGTTGAGACTTTATTTCAACAGAGTACTTTTGAGTGTTCCTTTTAAATGCAAATATAAATATATTATATTAAAGACCTGTAATAATGTTTAATTAAGTAGGTAGGGTTTAAGTGTGATGCGTATCATTTTGTGTGTATGTGATTTGCAGTTTTTTCCTTGGTGCTTGCTGTACATACCTCCCACGGTATAATGACTCTAGTCCTTATACAATGGTACAGTCGCGAACCAAAATTTCGCACCCCCCATGGCTGACAGGAAGGCGAAGACAGTGTTAAATATATGCTGAACGATCGGACAAACTGGTGTTTCGAGTTGGTAACGAAACAGTGTGAGTTTCATTTTCACAAATCACAAACCGAAAGTCATGGAAAATGAAGCTCACAATGTCTCATTACCAACCCGATATACCAGTTTGTCCCATCGTTCAGCATATATTTAACACTGTCTTCGCCTTCCTGTCAGCCATGGGGGGTGCGAAATTTTGGTTCGCGACTGTACCTCCTGCCTCCTCTGGGACTATTACACTTAGTTTATCATTATACTTTTGTGTGGTGCTAAGAGAAGGTAACTTTATAAGAGCCATTATAAATATCCAGGGTCTTGTTGAAGTTTCTATTTATTTTACATACCAGTAAACTAATTACAATGCTTATCCTGTTTTACACTTGCTGGTGCTCGTTTTAAACTTGAAGAAGAACTGCTGGATATTTATCTTAATTGGCTCGTGACTGCACATGTACCGTACAGTTGGAAAAAATGAAGTATTAGAACCACCCTTACATTGAAATGAAATATAATTATCTATAGGGAAGTTCCAATACTTTTTTACCGACTGTACAGAGAAGGAGGAGGGAAGGGGAGGGGAGAGAGGGGAGGGGAGGGGAGGGGAGGGGAGGGAAGGGAAAGGAAGGGAAGGGAAGGGGAGGGGAGGGGAGGGACGGGAAGGGAAGGGACGGGGAGGAGAGGGAAGGGAAGGGGAGGAGAGGGGAGGGGAGTGGAGGGGAGGGGAGGGGAGTGGAGGGAAGGGAAGGGACGGGAAGGGGAGGAGAGGGATGGGACGGGAAGGGGAGGGACGGGAAGAGATGGAAATGAACTGTGAACTGGCTAAAACACGTGTCCTCTCTCCAGACTCCACCCTTCCCTCCCTCCCTCACATTACACCATCTTCACCAGTTAACTCAATGAGGGTACACAACTCATGTATGCCATCAGGAAGTTGTGTGTGTGTGTGTGTGTGTGTGTAAAAATTGAAAGGGAATGGCTGGAGTACAAAGGGGCGCCAAAGCCTTTAAATTACTGCCCACATTAATACAGAGAGACAAAGAATATCCAGTAAAACAGGTCACAAACACATTCACTTACCGGTTATGAAATTTGTCAGCTTATGTCTAGTAGTTAATCTGAAGGGAAGTATATCATTATTCCTTCGCTATATTAGTCAATGATTGCATCAGATATTTTTTATCAGAGATTTATGAGTGGGAATAATCATCCTTTCTATTCTTGACCCTTATCAGATGTTATTCAATAATGTTCACCCCTTAGCATCGGCTGTAAATGTCTGTATTATGTCGTAACTATAACACCATGGATTCAACAGATGTAAAGATATTTTCATTTATCTATCACCACGATTTAAATACCAAATGTTATGCAATTGTATCATAATCAAAATATATATAAGACTACAGTACAGGTAAACTTCCGATGATGAAAGGTTTTATTGAGAAGGTAAACAGAGCCAGTCCTCTAGACATAAACGACTGGTAGGACGGAATTAATTAGGGTTTCCGGTCACGCGTGGCCAGAGAGAGAATAGGGTCGGTGTCCTATAACTCTTTCTACCACTCCACTCCACCACTAGTCCACTCCCTGTCTGGTGAAACAAGGGAAGTGGCAGATGGAAGTCGTAGAAACTCAACTTGTCGTCACTGTAACTGTCTGTTTAATATTAATTCCCATGCTTGTTATTGATCTCTGGACAACGCAACTCAGAATACCAATGTGCTACCAAAGTGATAACACACATCAACTGGGAAAGTAGTTCATAATAAATATTGTACAGTCGGCGGCAAATGTCCTGTCACTCCATCTGCCAAGTCATATAAAGTAAGTATGGAAATATAAGCTTCACAGGATCGTAAACTGAAAAACCAGAGAAGTATATTAATTTACTCCCTGGATATCGTATTTCTGTATGGTGAATGTGTTATTTGATGATTAACCTTAATGTTATCTTTGAAAACGTGTTATGTGAAGCGACACGACTTTTGCCGTGAACATTGTGTACAATACTGTACACATAAATAAATTAAATACATGAATGCACAAAGTGTACCGTGTTATTAAGGATCAATATTCTATTCAAGAAAACTGCTGTTACAGATGTGTTGTCGAAGGGCTTAGTAAGTTCAAACAACACGTCAAATCACAAACACCAGCAGGACGTGTCAGAGGTCACCATCTTCACTCCACTGTTTTGTCTATACAGAGAGAGAGAGAGAGAGAGAGAGAGAGAGAGAGAGAGAGAGAGAGAGAGAGAGAGAGATCGTAGTAACATGAGAATGCGTTTGTATTATGGTACTCAAACCAGTTGGTAGACCTTATCATACCTCATTACTGTTATGGTATCAGTGGCGTAATGTCATCCTGTCTCCTGTCAGTCAAGGCGTCTTCCGTTTGTTCTCAGAGTTTTGTTTTTTTATTGACATATGACAATCTGAGCAGAACATATACTTGACTTGAAATTGGAAGATGAAAGACTAATATCGAAGGAAATAGGTGCTGAACTAGTGAGGTAAGGCTCGTACCGTAGAGGTGGAGAGGGTGAATGTGTGTTTGATTGTTTGGTTATCACTGGCACATGTCCTAACTTCACATTCAAATCTGTAGATGTATATAAAACGCAGAAATGTGATCAGCCGTAGTGTCAATTATAGTTTCAGCTCGTTAAGACACACAGTCCCTCGTTTCCTTGGCTGATTAACAGTATAGATAGTAAAGTGAGCTTAAGGTGGAAGTGCAGTGTTGGTAAATCTGGAGCAACCGATTCCTCCAAACTATTCCAAGCAACAGAATACCATTATTTTTTGTTCATTTGTTCCTGTTTCCTGGCATACTTTGGAGGAATCAATGCACTCCAATGTAACAAAAGTGAATTACCCCTTAATATGACACTGAGTCACCATGATGATTTGTGAAGTATATACCATACATATTCGTGTGAAGTAAAGTATATGTAACATGTATATTGGTGAATTTGTTGCCTTGTGATCTCAATCAACTAAAATGACTGCATACTGTACATACCTGAGGTGGTGAACATGGCGAGGGTTCGGTTGGAGACAGCACCACAAGCCTTGGGAAGCCATGTGGCCAGGGAGAGTACCTCGTCAGGGTCGTGAGGAGGTTCCATCGTCAGGGCCATCTCTGTCAAGGAGTTCACCACAAGTTTGAGGGTCGTCTATATTACTATAATTATAAATATTATGGGGAGTGGACGATGTTGTTGTTCTTGTTGATTTCACTACAAGTTTGAGGGTCATAGTACTGTATAAACATTATGGGGAGTGGACGATGTTGTTATAGTTCCTCAAGCTCCGTGAGGATAACAGTTGGAGGTAACACTGTTGGTCAATAATTCTCTCCTGATCCGAAACTCAATATGAATCGCTACCAACTTCTCATTTCACTCATCCCGAATCACTTCAGTTGGCAGAGATTCATATTGTGCCTCGGATCAGGATAGACTTCATTTCCCCATTGTATAGGTTTGTCCGAAGTCTTGTCACCCCTACATATTGTTTTAACTTTCATAATAATATATAATATAATTAATCCAGTACATGTGCTTTGTTCTTCTTTTGTTTTCATTACTTTTTATTAGGGTGTGACAAGACTTTCGTACCACCCTGTACTTTAATTAATATGGTGTACAAAAGTTCATTCCCTCTACCAGCCACAATAGAAATGAATCACCTACTTGTGGTTCGAACGACTAAGCAACAAAAGGTAAATGGCGAACTGTAGTGTACCTCATCGTTCGAAGCACAAAGAATTCATTACACCGCCCGAAGGGAGGGTGTATTGTTTTCGGTGCTGGATATTTATTTATTTATTTATTTATTTATTCCTATTGTGGCTGGCTGAGGAATGAAGCTTTGTATACCATAGTATAAAATGGACTCAGACATCTTCTAATTTTGTGTTTGGATCACTGTATAGTAACGTATAGTAGAGAAGGGTGCAGGTAAAATGCTATAACTCGAAAAATAAAGAAAATTCTATGTTAATCCGCCCACCTGTTACAGTGTTATTGATGTGTGTGTGTGTGTGTGTGTATGTGTTGGGACATGAATGGCGTGCTCCTAGATGTTATCAGAGGAAGTTGGTTGAGTGACAAGCACTGAAGTGTTAAAACTCTATGATAATAGCAGTGTTGGGTTTCCGCTTGGAATAAAATGCTCCTTTGCTTGTTTACTATGAAAATATAATATATGAGAGAGAGAGAGAGAGAGAGAAAGAGAGAGAGAGAGAGAGAGTACTTTAGAAAGTTGTACAGTAAATCTCATATAAATTAACTTCAACTAGTGGGGGAGGTAATTGTGAAAGCCATAGCCAGTGTTGCCTAACCTATGAGAAATCGGTAGATCTACTGGATTTTTTATGAGTCTGCCGATATTTACGATTTCAATAACTGGGTCAAGTCTCTTGCATTTTCTTCAGACCTACCGAGATTCAGTGCTTGAGGAGTCATGAGGCCAGTGCTGCCAGAATTTCCCTGTTTACTCTTGAAAAATCTTTATAATTGTAATTTCCGCGTCGACTTCAAAATTTCCTAAACCAGGACAATTTTCCTGCAGGTGGCAGAACTGCGTACGGCATGATCCGGCCTTCTCCTTTGGGGTATATCCCAAGGTCATTGAAACTGCCTTGCATATCTCTCCCCCCTCCCAAATACACTTTGGGAAAATTATAGAAATATTTGATTTAGAAATGATCAGTCTCATCATAGATCATTTTAGAAATAGTATATAGGTTCATTAATTGGTATAGTATCTGTTTATCTAAAGACAACCACAGTAGCCTATAGCTTTAAATATATATCACATTATCATACCAGCTACATTGAAAATCTACTGAGGTGTTACTAAGCCCAATCTACTGGAGTTTTCTCTCTCCCATCTGGCAACACTAAATAGCTGCATAACCGTGAGAAACTATGCAAGCATGTGAGTTGAGCAGAATGAGTACGGTACGCATGAGAGAGATAATGTAGTCCTATCTGTGTTAATTTGTGCTAAATTAAAGAAAGAGTGTGTGTCTGTGTGCATGTTAGAAAATATGTGAGTGTTAAGTGTGTGTGCAAGGCCTTATGTGTGTGTGTGTGTGTGGTCGAGTCTCATTTACATATAATTTGTAACACAGATCAAGTCGGAACCACCTGGGTCCGTATCCATGATATGCAAATAAGGTTCCCTCCAAAGTTAACATTGTGTTGGTAGTGAAAGAGGGAAGGGAGGGAGGGGGAGTTGGGAGTGAAAGAGGGAAGGGAGGGAGGGGGAGTTGGGAGTGAAAGAGGGAAGGTTATAAGTGTTCATTCATGGCAAGGAGTAGCATCCGGAACGGCTTCGAAATTATACTTCAATAGCAGGAAACTCGTCTACTACTTAGAAATGAGCCCGAAACACTTTGGCGAGGTTAGTACAGTCAAGGTCTAATAATAAAATTTATTAGACCTTGAGTACAGTAATGCACACATACGAACAAACTCAAACGGAGGTGTTTTTTTTATGAATATCGTCCCAGACAACCTTCACTCAGTTCTCTCAGCCAGATTATATACTTCCTTCACTCAGATCAATCAGCCAGTCTATATACTTCCTTCACTCAGATCAATCAGCCAGTATATATACTTATTCCAGACAACCTCACTCAGATCAATAAGCCAGTCTATATACTTCCAGACAAATTTCACTCAGATCAATCAGCCAGTCTATATACTTATTCCTGTTACATTCAGCTGGTCGTGTTCATGTCCTGTTCCTTACTTGAGATAAGTTACGTTTTATCAGGTTATCAATGCTAATCGGGTGTTCACAAATACGCCTCACACATGAGTATATAGTCATTATAGTGTATAAATAAAGGTGTTGAAGTAAGAATGATTTCCGCCAAGCATGGTTGTTTAATTAAAGTATCATTTTGCAAATATTATTACTTTGTCATCTATATACTGTATATGCATCCAAGCTACTACTCTGATCTACTTATGAATGTTTTTTCTTCACTGTCCTTATTGTTCTCCTTTAACTTTTGCCGAGATTATATGGAATGCACTTATAGAGAAAGGGTTGCATGTATTGTGGTGCCTGGGATAGTAGAGGTTGCATGAGTTGAATCGTGAGCTGATCTTGGGTGACTGATATGGGCTTGGATATTCCGAAGGTTGAATAAATACGGGACAGTAAAAAACTCGACCACCTCCGCCATGATCTGCACACACACACACACACACATCCCTTGCTCTTATAAAGTCCAGTGAACAGTCTTGAAAGGAAGTCTGGGAGGGACCTATTTGAACTCTCCTTTCCTTTCCGCTGATATGTGCAATTTATTCGGTTAAAAATAAAGTAACAATAAAAACTACAAGCGCTATGCATTGGAAAGAATGTCTAATCTACCTTCACTGACATATGAATGTACAGTACTGTACAGCCACAATCAAATAACCACCGATACCTTCCTTCCATCATGAAAATAAATCAGTATCATATCTAAATATAATCATACAACACCTTACGTCAACTCAACCCCCTCAATTATCATTATGAGGTGTTGCAAAATCATACACGTGTTGTTCTTTATTACCAAGATATTTACTACGATGGAAGGACAGTGTCGGTGGATATTTGATTGTACCAGTTTCGAACACGGGTTTGTAGTTACTCGTACTTATATCCGATCGTTACCAGTTAATGACACTGAGTACATAAAGGTTTGGTTCGTGTCCAGATTCCTTCATACTTACTGTCCCGCCTCTTATATCACTTTTTCCCTCATCTTTAGGGGGATGGTACACTTTTAATACTTGGAGTACTTTAGTTTCTTTAAAGAATGCCAGGAGACAAGACCAGATGAACAAATATAATGGTGTCCTGCTGCCTGGAATAGTATGGAGGAATCATTTACTCCAGATTTACCAACACTATTACCCACTCAAAGGATCTTACAGACCTAGGACGCCTTTTTTCAACTTCAAGGTAGTGTCCTGGGTGGGATGTTGGAAAGAGAGTAACAGCAGCTAAGGTTACTTAATATAGCAACAAGATCATCATAGTGCGCTTTTAAATAGCCATTATGACCAAAATAAAAAGTTAACTAATTTTATGCAGGTGTGAGTGTGAGCGAAATGTGCGGTATATATTCATAAGTTGACACACATCTGCTGCAACACGTGTATTTACTTGTGATTAGACTTGACTCACTCGTTGCTGAGGTTTTCGTGTGAAGAAAGAAAAAAGTCCACGACTGCGTATAAACTATGAAACATTTACCGCGTAATAAATCGGCGTCCCTTACTTCAGACGAACACAAACCGACTAGGCTACACTAAAGAATAAACTTAAGTGTTCCTATTCTCATAAAACCAGATCAACATTCTTATAAAGTTATTTTGAATTTCATCTTTTTTTTTTTTTTTTAGAATCCTGTAGAAGTAACGACAATTTATCTCGATCGTGTAGTGCAAAATATATATATATAACTCTTGGAATTCTACCACCAGTTGCGCTGAAATCTCTCGCTCTCTCGGCCATCGCATTTCGTGTCATGTAAGTGTGTGTGATTAAAAATGGATTTCATAGCTTGAAACTAACTTTCATGAAATTAATTAACAAATAAATAAACTAGTAAACAGTGAGAAAGTTGCTTTACAAATGCTTACCCTTGAGCCTTCTCCACTCAGGTGGCTCATGCACCTGTATGTCATCTACCTCATCAAATTCGAGGTACATAAACATGACTCCACCCAGGATGAGGTACAGGGTGTAGCCTAGACATAGAAACAGTGAGCTTTTCCCCTTCATTATTTCCCCTTATACTTGAGATGTACTATAGTTTAATCACTTGAGGTGTGCCATCACTTTATTCCCTTTGTTTGGAATAGCTTGAAATGCAGTCACTTGAGATGAGCAGTCAACAAATAGAGTCAATTGTTTGGGATTCACTATCACTTCATATGCGGAATCACTCTTGAAATGTGCATAAAGTCGAGGTGCACAATCACTTCTATAATTATGCTTAATGGCTGGTGACAGGTGGTAACGTTAGTCACTTTGTGTTGTTATTCATACACAGCCAGTCACCCATTATGCACACTTACACACCGGGGATTTAAAGTCAATATCGTTTAAGATGGAGGTAATTCAGGAGACATGGGATATATAAGTACGATCAGAAAGTGTAATGCTGAGGTGTATAGTAACACATAACTTGTAGATAGTTAGGTATGCAACGTCCACTATCGCTTATACACAGTGCGAAGGTAGAGAGAGATATGTTCAGTTAGAATGTGAGGCTCAGACCTGCTCAGTGCACGTATAGTCATCAACATTTCCCAAGTTTGGAATAATTCACCTGATTATATGTACAGTATTTGGTTCATTATAATGTCATTTGATTTATTATGGGTTACTTGCTTAATCAAATGTCACTCTAATTATGAAACTTAACTTGATTTGCAACACTTTCTTCCACGTTCGATTTAGTATTATGATAATGAAGTCACTAGTTGTAACGTTAGGTGTGTAGGATACAACACGAGCTCACAGGGTATTGTAGTAGAACTGTTTGGAGTACATAAGTATACGAGATTGTAAAGAGGTTGGTGGAGTGTAGCGCAGGATGCCCTTCCCCTGCGCGGTTCAACTCAAGACTGGTCACATCACATCCACTTCCCTTCGAATCCCTTGTCCCTATACTTCCAACTCCTCCCTCTCAGCTCTCTCTTGTTCAGACACTTCCAGCTCTTTCCTCACTCTTCTCCCCCGCGTCCTCCCTCTGGGTGAATGTGGTAACTGGTTTATGTGTTTTGTCTGCGGTCATAATGATTGCAGTCATTCACCCTCATCGCATGCAGAAAAGATCTCGCTCGTCTTGACCAAGTGTGGATACATTCTAAGCCTGGACTAGATTTACAAATCGAGGTTAGCATTAATATTAACTAAAGATTAGTAACATGTTCTCTAGAGATAAGGGAGAGAGATTCTGCTACACCTGCGTCTCCTCTCCTTGATGAACCTGAATGTGAATGTACTGGATCAGAGAAAAACTTGAACAAAATTAGGGCATTAAATAAATAAAAATATAAAATACAAAGATTGTGTGTGTTTGTGAAAGAGAGTGGATAGCCTAGCTAGGTTCCTCCATAAACTTGTGTGTTCTGCAAGAGAAAGTGGATAGTTTCGATCCTTCTTAAGGGGGTGTGGGAGTAGGGGACAGGCTTGGGGGGGACTGGATGGGTGCGGGAATAGAGGGACAGGCTTGGGGTGAGTAGAAAGCCTGTCCCCCTATTCCTGCACCCCCCTAACCCCCCAAAACACTCTCAAGCCTGTCCCCCTACTCCTGCATCCCCCCAAATCCCCCCCAGCTTGTCCCCCTATTCCCACACCCCCTTAACCGGTTTGGCAATCAAGACATTCAGCCTCAGGTAAGCCTTCCTTCAAGGAAAGAATGAAGGTCATATCTCATAAAGAGAACGAGTTTTCGTGATGTATCAATCAAGTAATTAATCTCATTCGCTTTAATTGGACGTGACCCAAATTTCTCTTCTACAATTATTAACACACCAATAAGTCTCTTTATCTGAAGATTATTGCGCCATAGGGTTATCTCCTAACATATATCACAGTAGAAGAATGCTATGAAAGAATATATGGTTATGCATTCCACAGACGTTCTTGGGTTCAGGCTTGTGCTTGTTATTATGCTGAGTCTAAAGCCTTTACTATGCTGTTTGTATATATTCATTAGGTATAGCGACGGTGGCTAACAACTATGGACTAGATAATTGGCAACGTAACCTTCAATAGCAGGCCTAATATATTATATAGAAATAGATAGACAGATAGCCTACATGTGTCTCAAGCCTTTACCATATTGTTTGTATTTATTCATTAGGTATAGCGATAGTGGCTAATAATTATAGACTAGATAATGGGCAACGTAACCTTCAGGATTATTATATATAGAAATAGATAGAGATACATAATACAGTATACCTAATGAAACAGGACATGCATTCACTCCCTTTTACATGCCCAAGAAAATATCCATGACAATACACACACAATCTATAGGCCTCCAATTACCTGTACAGTATACTGTATATAATATATAGTATAAAATTATATATAATGTACTTTGGTATCTCTATTCCTCACTCATTTATGTACTGGATAATCAAAGGTGGAGTTATAAATACTTATCTGGAAACAGCGGGTACCTTTCCAATATGTCTGTACGATTCACAAGGATTGAGTGTGCTGTTAATTTTCTTTAAGAGCAAAACAGTTAATAAAAATAATGACATTTGCTGGGAATGATAATAATCATTATTAAGGGACATCATACTGATATGAAACACTTCGATACTAACTAATTCATATCACAAATTTTATTATAGTGTACAGTTGCCCGCACACATGAATCTGGTACGCCTCGCTACTTGTGAGGTGGCTACAACAGGAAGAAAAGTCAACAAAAGTTATAGTTTGTTGAAAAACAGAAAGTAATACTATTTTACTGTCTGCCCATTAACAAATTACTTCTCTTTTCACTTTTCTTTCTTTTGTAGCCACCTCATAAGTAACGAGCCATACTAGCTTCATGTGTGGGCAACTGTACCTCTCAAGCTCAATTTACAAAATGGAGAATAACAATGTGTGAATCAAGAGATATATTTACTTCAGACAAAAATAACCATAAATTTTTAGTAATACAAAAACTTAAGGGAAATTTTAAGGCATTGGGACAGTGGAGTGAAAGAAACCCATGCAGACATCACATACCTGGAGAAGACGTATACGTAAAGGCACCCTGGTACCCATTTCTTGAAGAAATGCATCCCAGTTAGTCCCAATGTCATTTCAATGTCAGTAAAGTCACTCCATATATTGCTGTCAATCCAGATGTCTGTCATCACTGTAAGGGTGAGGAAGAGGTAAAAAAAAACTTCACACTCACATTCCCCTCACGACCATCAGCACACTGGAGTGACTGGACATTGACATAATATATAATGACATTGTGATCTGTGGAGTGTGGACAACTGGACTTTGGAGAGAAAATAGTGAATTTGTAGTGGCTTTTAGCCACAAAATATCTCTTATTGGTATTAGGTGAACCAGCGCAGCTGTATGCTATAGAGACATCATCAAGGTAGCCTAGGTTAATCTAGTATAGAAGCTACCTGATGTGTTCCGTGACGACATCGGAAATCGAAATCGAAATTCCCGGCGCTAGCGCTGGTAGTGACACCTAGTGGTGGCCTATGGTACTAATGACCCCCTGGTGGCAGGGCAAGGATCCTTCCTCGTTCACTAAAAATGAGAAGTATCGTAAAGAAAGGAAATAGGTTCCAAAAGGGAGGAGGGAGGGTAAAATCTGCGCTGGTTCACCTAATACCAATAAGAGATATTTTGTGGCTAAAAGCCACTACAAATTCACTATTATTGGTATATAGTGAACCAGCGCAGCTGTATGCTATGCGTGAGAAGAGGAGGCGGGAGGAAATTGGAGGAACCTAACTGGAAGGATCGCCCTCACCAGACTTGTTGTTGTTGTAGTTGTGAAGGTCACTCGTAGGAAGAGTCGATGTGGGAATATAGTCTCCCCTGAGACTATGAGTGGGGAAACTCCTTTAAGGAATAAAAGGATAACCAAGAGTTGTGTCACAACCAAGGTATTAAATCGTAAGTCTAAACAAGTGTTGGGTAAAACACTTGTTAGGACGAGATTATGTTTATTGAACTATCTGTATCTAGAAAAACAAGATCTATGCAAGGTTGGATACAAGATATTTGTTTATTTACAAATACATAAATGTAAAAGATGAAGAAATGGTGGTGAGTAATTACAGGATGGGTATGACAGGTGATACCTGGCCTGACCTTTACCCCTCGGGTTACCCCCCCCCCCCTTTTCTTACCATGACGTCCCCTGATAGGTGGTGACGTAATAGTAAGGTCAGGGGGAGTAGCTAGAGCTACGCATTGAGTGGGATTCACCGAGTGATAAAGATATCTCGTCTTGGAGGTAGTAGAGGCCCATCCCCTCAAATCCTGTACCCTCTCCATCGAGTGAGTTCTAATGAAGGAGAGTGAGGCAGCCATATCCCTAACGCTGTATGCTTTAGGGGCATGTCCAGGGTCTGCATTATTAATCACTCGGCAGAGAAGGCGAGCGATTGATCTGGGAGAGAGAGGCACACCAGACTTGGAGTTATAGAATAAGTGGTCTAGTGAAGCCTCTCTCGTTTTTTAAGGCATGAATTTGGCAGAGTGGGTGAATACCTCCATCCAGCTGGAAGGACGGAAACTCGAGGGGGCCAATTCTGCTATGTGCTTGCTCATTTTTGCTAAAAATGTGGGTGAAGGTGAAATCGTTAAAAAGGTTGAGTTAAAATCTAATGAGGAGAATGAGGGGTGTCGGGTAAGAGCTGCCAGCTGAGAAGCTCTATACTCTGTAGCTAAAGCAAGCAGAAAGAGAGATCTCTGAAGGAGATGGTTTACGTTAAGTGTGACCCCCTCGAAGGTCAGGTAGGTAAGGACACGATGTGGGTATGATGCGGGGTCGTACCTGCCCTAATCCCCATTCAGAGAAGGGTGAGTGGTCTCTCGGGAACCTTGATCTTAAACCCAAGGAGAAGGGGGTCTGACAGGGCGGCATGGTGTGCTAAAATAGTCTTGCCCACTGTTATGTTTGTGATAACTGTTTGCTGAGGCTACACTGTAAAACTTCGAGTGTGTAGACGTAGTGACACTTGAAGCGGTTCAGCTAAACGTGCTGGATAGGCAAGCTAGTCTCAGGTGAAGAGGATGAGACATTGTCTATATCGGAAACGGAAGTCCTTGTATATCTTTTTGGGCGTCTGTCGAGCCAATCTTAACACCCTCATTGTAATTGACACGTTTGTCGATACGTGCTCCTTGAAAGGGGCGTGTATCCACCAATCGTGCAGGTACAGTCGGCAGCACAAGTTCGTATCATCTCCACTTACGTATGCTAGAGTAAAATTGACATTATGACAATTAAAACCTAAAGAAGGCAGTTCTATCTCACAAATTATAAAAAGCACATGCTGTTAGGATAGAACAAGGGTAGAACACCAGCAAAAATACGCGGACGAGATGGAAGCGAACCTATGCTGCCGGCTGCGCTTGGGAGTGGGGAAGAAGAGGTGAGACGGAGGGTGGAATGGTACGTGCCAGTACTATCCCTTTTGTAGTGGAACCTGGGCCACTGATAACATCTTGGAGTGTTGGGGCTTCAAGAATATGTTTTGAGCGCTCAGGTCGGTCACTAGTCTCGTCCCATCCGAGTTTACTCGGGTACTGTGACTCGGTGGGACAACAATACCTTTCTCTTAGCTGGTTCCACTCCCCCATTTTCTCCATCTTTCTCTCAAGTGCAGGCTGACTGAGGGTATCACCTAGGGAGACACGTAGGGCAGGTGTAGTGGTGGTAAGGGAAAGAAGTTCAAGTGTAAGACTACTGAGAAAAGAGTAAATTTGCCTCGGGAAAAGAGAGAGGCGAATAGAATAAAATTAATAGGTGTACGACATATGACTACACCTTAATATCACAAATATTTCAAAGAAATAAAATGATTGAGTGAAATGAATTCACCGGAACCGTAACTCATGGACAAGAAGGCCGTGTTTTCCTACCTCCGCTGATCAGTCTTGGGTGAGCCAGACTGGCGCCCACCCCGTCAGTCATCACTGGGGGGGTCATTGTGGGGGTAGGTGGAGGTGTGCTCCATTCAGTGTAGTCTCCCACGACGGAGCTGGTGCCTACTCTGTCCTGTGTTGGAAGGATGGATAGGTGTGCGTGGGTAGAACTGTGTCTGTTGTCTTGCTGGCGAGTGGGTCCTGTGAGGCACAGATATTAATGGTCTGGTCTGTTGAGGAGGGATGCAGCCTACGGGCAAACAGAACTGTTAGCCTAAAAATAAGTATGTGACAAAACATCACATTTATAATTCCCCAAACAGGTCCCTTAGACATAGATAAGTTATCTACGGATAAACAGAACAGTTAGTATAGGAATGTATACTATAAATATGTGGCAAAACATCATATTTATACATCCACACACAGGTACACCAAAATTAGGGAAACTTACTTTGGTGTGACATGTTTAGAAAGTTAGTATAGAAATGTATAAGATACTTATGTGACAAAACATATTAATTATCGTTCCGTACAGAGGTAAACCAAACCTAGGCAGACTTGAGTTGGTGTTACCTGTATAGACCCTTTTAGTAAAGGACTGTATAACTGTGTGGAAACATATTTATAATTCCACACATAGGTACACCCAAATTAGGGGAACTTTGTATAGAACAGGTAGCATAGAGATGTACAAAAGTATAATGTAACAAAAGGTTATATTATCATTCTGCACACTGATACACCAAACCTCAGTAAATTTATGTTGGTGTTGCCTGTACCGAACAGTTAGTATAGGAATGTAGAAAATAATTATGTGATAAAACATGATATTTATAATACCGTAGTTACACCAAACTTAGGTAATTTGAGTTAGTCTCTTGTCACGTAGGTTGGTGAGGCCCGTGTGACGTAGAGAATGAGGTCTGGATTGTTTTGGTGGGCGCTGCCTCCGGACAATCAGAACAAGTAGCACACATTTGTCTAGACTTATGGGAACTCACGTAATACATCCATTTGTAATTTTTCTCAACCCTCGATACCATCGGGTATGAAAAATAAACATAGGGAAAACTGTGTAAACTAATGTGAATCCACAAAGTGAGCAATCAAATTTGTAATACCCCTTGTATTATCAAATTAGCAAAAGGATGTAAACCTACTTTTGCGCTGCCTGCTGGTCACACAAAGCAGGTGAGAGTGGGCCTGCCTTAACCACTCCTCTCTGGGCCAGCTCTGGGGTGGCCTTGGCGGCTGTTCGGGCTGCTATCCCTGCCTCCACGAACGTCCTAGTGGAGGCCCTGCAGGTCGAATGGCGCCCTGGCAGCAGACCCTTCTGTCATGGTCGTCAGTGACGGACCAGGACGTCACTGTATAAAATACACAATAAAGACAATGGGTGAATAACATTATATAACAATATATAATGAAATAAAGTTGGTATATAAGTGGCAAAATTTCAGCAGAAATTTGTACTTACTGGAGTTAGAGGCCAGCTAATTCATGGACGCAGTCCGCCAGTCGCCTGAGGTATACACAATAAAGACAATGGGTGAATAACATTATATAACAATATATAATGAAATAAAGTTGGTATATAAGTGGCAAAATTTCAGCAGAAATTTGTACTTAATGGAGTTTGAGGCCAGCTAATTCATGGACGCAGTCCGCCAGTCGCCTGAGGTATACACAATAAAGACAATGGGTGAATAACATTATATAACAATATATAATGAAATAAAGTTGGTATATAAGTGGCAAAATTTCAGCAGAAATTTGTACTTACTGGAATGTGAGGCCAGCTAATTCATGGACGCAGTCCGCCAGTCGCCTGAGGTAGTTCCGTCCCAAGGGCATGGCTGCGCCTGTAGCCAACGCGTGGGTTAACTCCTGACGCGCCGAGTCCAACGACGCCAACATCATAGTCTCAGTTTCCTACAGCTGGTAGGACACGGGCGGCTCTAGAGACAGGATGGGAGATAGTAGGCTCCACCCCGACCGACCCCATGCGAGGCCGGGGCAGGTATAGGCAAGCGAAACGGCAGGAGCTGGGGGAACAGAGTCGGGACTAATGACGACACCATGTCAGACATCGAACGAGGCATGTCCTCCATAGACACAGGTTCGACACCTCGGTGTAGGCTTACGGCTGCGCACGGGTGGCGACGTAATGTCTAAGTCGCCTTCTCCTCTGTCTGCTGGGAAAAATGCATCCGAGGACAGGAAGATTTTAGGAGTATCAGAAGACCTATCAACCTTCCATGCCTCGGATGAATTAAGTTTATCTATATCCACCAAGAAGCCCATAGCATCCAAGGTGGTAACAGTAGAGACCTTCGAGGATGACGGTGTAGGTGTGGCAATGGTGCGAGCCTTGTAGAAGGGCACCTGTTCCCCCAGAGAATCCGCCCCCCACTTCAGGATGACATCCTCGCGTCGCACCCACGCATCCGGGTGGTCTGTGTCAGGAGACCACGCCACCTCAGGGGGGGGGGGGGGAAGGAGGACAGGGCACCGCATCCTCCTCGCCTCCACGCATGAAGGGGGGACGGGCTCGTGGGGTAGGATACCGCATCCTCCTCGCCTCCACGCATGGGGGGGACGGGCTCAGGGGGTGGGGTGGATGTACGCCACCCCTCCACCCCCCCCGAGACCGGACCCAGACCCAGACCCAGACCCAGACCCAGACGCCGCACATGGAGCCGAGGAGGCCTGATGAGGTACGGGAGGAAGGGGGGCTGATCGTCGGTGGCGGTGTGTCTTCTTGAGAGAACTGGCCTTGGCTTTAGTTCTACGCTTCCTCCCCCGAGAGTGCCTCACAGAGGTCACTAACTGAGGAGTCGGCGGCCTAACCCCGCTGGGCCCTGGTAACGGCGAGGAAACCGAGGGTAACCGAGCTACAGACTGACTTGTCTCTGGCTGAGGGGGAAATCCTCGGAACAGAGGGTCAGAACTGTCAAGGGAAGGAAGTATATAGGTCAATTGGGCGAGACAAGGATTCTACCCCTTGTGACTCCGAATTGCCTGATGCAGGTTAATTGGGCGAGACAAGGATTCTACCCCTTGTGACTCCGAATTACCTGATGCAGGGTACTGAATTCTTGATAATCCTAATTCAGTCCCAAGTGAAGGGTCAGCCCTTACCAAGACAGACCCATCACGATTTTCACCACCCGTCTCAATCTCGTCAACACTGTCTTTAAAGAAAGGCAGGAAGTTTAGGGCGAGCACATCGTAACCAGAAGGGAACGAAGAGGCAAGGATAATAACGGGATAAAAGAGGACAATTACAAGGAGTGAACTAAATTACATAAACTCACGTGCACATCGTAACCAGAAGGGAACGAAGAGGCAAGGATAATAACGGGATAAAAGAGGACTAACCAAGGACCCAAAAACGAGGGTAAAAGCAAGGAGCCCCGAACAAAAGAAATGTTCCACCAGGAAAACCACGTGAAACCGCACCAACACACGTGGAGAACAAAAAATCCCGAAAACGGGAAGAAAATAAAGCAAAAGCAAAATAACTAGCTTGAAACCCAGGTAAATAAAAAGAGGGTCTAGCAGGCAAGGATCAAAAAAGGCCCGAAGGCCAGATGACCCGAACAATATCACGTGCAAATTTAAAAAAACAAAACACCAAGTAGAAAACAGAACAGGGTGTGGAAATAGGAAAATAATCCAACAGGAAAACACACTCACTAAAAGGGAGCACAGGAAGTCTCATGGAAAAGGGAGTGGGGTTCAAAAACAAAAGCAAAGATGCAACAAAGAAAGTGAAAGAAACACTAAGTAAAACATCCAAACCAAAAATAAGAACCACCATTTAAAACCATCTGCAAAGCAGGCAAACCACAAGAAACCCGAAATAAAAACAAACAGGAACAAAAGCAGTGCTAACCATAACGAACGAAGCTCGACGAGGAGATGTTGACGCTGTATGTTCCGTGAAAAAGTGAACGAGGAAGGATCCTTGCCCTGCCACCAGGGGGTCATTAGTACCATAGGCCACCACTAGGTGTCACTACCAGCGCTAGCGCCGGGAATTTCGATTTCGATTTCCGATGTCGTCACGGAACACATCAGGTAGCTTCTATACTAGATTAACCTAGGCTACCTTGATGATGTCTCTATAGCATACAGCTGCGCTGGTTCACTATATACCAATAATTGAGGTTTCGCCACTCGTGGCTCTCGCCTCACAGTACCCCAACACACGGACACTTCGGACAGGCCTCAAAAGGTCCGGTCGGATATATGACATGATTACCATCAGGCCAAGCCCCGCCCACTTTTCGGCTCGGCCTTGAGGCAGACTGAGCGAACATCCGAGGTATCTCGGTGGCCTTGGCTTGGCCCACTTTAGAATCCTCATTATTTTAGTGCCGATTTTAGTGCTGTTATATAACACTAATATTCCAGCTTGTTTCTATTAAAGACAAATTATTATTATATCTTTTTACTGCTGACATATAACTTTTTGTGAATACCACCAGAAAAGCCAAGCAGCAAGCAAGGGAATTAATCCATTTACTACAAATATGTTAACGACCACTAACATCTACAGGATGTACAGTATATAACCATATTGTAGTTTGATCTATACACCATATAAGGGGATAAATTCTCAAGATGCTGGAATTCTGGATTAGGGATTGCTGAGTCTAATCATAACTTATAATGAAATTGTATTCCACCTGTAGGCTAATCAGTAAACCAGTTTGAATGGGATAATCAAAACACATGGCTTTGTGCATTTTGTTAATAATGAATACAAATAATAGACAATTTCGTCTTAATAAATAATGCAGTCAATTAGGATATTATAGCTACTGACATATTCTCTGATTCAATTATTACTTTCACTCTGTACATTAATACTCTGACTAAAACAAGATGCATTTTTTGGAAATATAAGCCTAAGGTAACAGAATTATATAATATCATGATTAAATACTGTACTATTCAGATGATAAAATATTTCTTCATCTCATAAGAGTTAGTCACATGATTACTGCATCCTGTTTGATGCAATGAGCTCACCTTATCATACAATGATACATGCTTCATCCTTACATACAGTATTTCTGATTTTGATGCAATTTAGTACAGTACTATGCACAGCTAAAACAATTGTATAGCACATCACCCACTTTGTGGCCAGGATTCAGACTAGTGTATGATGAATGTTCATAAATAATTTAAGCATAATTTCTGATAAAAAACAAAAATTATACCTGTAATACTGGAAAATAATCATAACAGTTTTGCCTCAGGCCCCTACACCCCTGAGTAGGGTCATATGGGACATGATTGTTGCCGTTTACAATAATACCACTGTGTGTTCCATAGTCTGAGGTTCAAAATACAAAAATATTGTACAGGTTTGACAAAAACATATTTACAAATCTTTCTCTTGGGCATGTCTTACTATGTGTATAGTATTGTAACCCAATGACCAATGCCTTTCAGACATTAACTTACCTAACTCAACCCCGAATTATATTCAGAGAGCTTCGTAAAATTTGAAAAGAAGGCATGACATTTAATTCAGTACTGTACTGTGCTGGGTAAACATGTGAGGTGTAATGAGACCTTAACAACATAATCTTTTAAGACACTGTGTCAAGAGTGCACCGGAAAATTAAAATATATCAGTTCTTATACCGACTTCATATCCACGGCTGATTCAAAGCTGAATACTTCATCTCGTTACAATGATAACAAAATGCAAGTCACTTAAATATTAACTTTCCTAAATGACTTTCCACACTACTAGTGCACTGCTCTTCACCTGGTGAATATATTACTACAGTATACTAAACTTAAATTCACACACAATAAACAAAATATTTAAGGATTCATACTGTACTGTAATCTAAAGAACTGGAATGAAATCTTATCAGAAACAATAGTATTCCATTAAATCATTGTAACAGTTTTTGAAACACTGGTATTGTTCATCATATCTGTACACCTATTATCCATATCCAGAAATTATCATTCATCATTATTGCATTACATTACAAAATACCTTTCCACATCAACAACACATTTTACAGTAAGAATCTGTATACAATGGATTCCTACTCCACTAGAAAGTATTTACTGTACCAAACAATGACCAAATGACCATTACCTGTATTAGTTAACCAAAACAGTGTAACATTCACAATTTTGTATCAAGAAATTACTTTTGACATTTATTATATCACTGCATTGCAATGTGTAGAGATAATTACAATTTTCACAGGGTCATACCAAATTAGTATAACATGCAATGGAATAAAGCAACAAATGAGCAGGCCAAATTATTGAATAACTTTTTGCATACACAGTAATGTGTAAAACTTTTGTTCTGTCACCTTGCTTATTATTATGATGGTAAACCCTGAGATCCAGTGTCACAAAACACATGATGCTTCAGGAGTCTACAGTCATAGAGTAGGGATTATTACAGTAAACTAATAAAAAAGTGGGATACCAAATTACACTTGAGATGTAGAGACAAGAAAAACTATTTAAAACTATTTCAGTATTTGAAAACATGACAAAGAAAATTAGTCAGAACAATTTTCCATTACTGTGCTTTAAATACTGTATTCCAAATTAAATGAGGACCAAATGCCCCAGTATTCTCATAATTCATATTAGTTGTATGGACTAAAGAACCTATTGTTCTACTTTATACTGTAGAAGGGTTACTGTAGTATCTCATGCATGACACTATGAATATCAGAGTTGACCAACAAATACCACAAGGACCAGGAATACTGACAATGTTTACACTTTATTATGTGCATCTTAATTAAACTATAATATAGTACTGTTCTGCATTTATTCTAATGTTAGAATCTTACTCAAGTGAATTAAAGTTGATCTAAAATTAAAATATTACAAAATATATTTACACTACAAAATATATTTACAGTCTGTTAAATGAGTCTCCAATACACATAGTAAGATTCCACATTTCAACAAAAGCTGTGGAAAATACAAAAGATACAATAATAACATTTATATGAGTATGCACAACTTTACAAAAAACATTCCTGTACCATATACAGTAATAATAAAACTTAATATGGAACTCATTGCTCTACTGGCAATTCTTTTGTTACATTTCATTTCTGTCAATTCATTCAATACCAATCACAAAGTCCAAGTATTTGTTTCACACACACGTACACATATTATAGTTTGTATAGTGACACTCAGCTTCAGAGACAGACAAAGGGGACTATCCCAAATACTACAGCTGTAATGGCACCAGTGACCAAGTTTTATGACATTCGTTGCACTCAAGTTAATAAACATCAATCTCAAAATATACATAACTTTTAGCCTTGACAATTAAAAGAAATGAACTCTCTCATATATGGTTACTGTACAATCTCAGTGTTCTGACTACTGTACTGTATTCAGCCATCTTACCATAAGTCACTCAGATCTCAAATGTTGATGCCATCAATAAATGAATAATTTTCAAAAAATATGTTTGTTATATAGTTCTCCCATCTGTACTGTATATGCTTCACACATACGACCA
The DNA here is from genome assembly GCA_034508575.1 of Petrolisthes manimaculis. NCBI lineage: Eukaryota > Metazoa > Arthropoda > Malacostraca > Decapoda > Porcellanidae > Petrolisthes > Petrolisthes manimaculis. The sequence continues at coordinate 38,902 of JAWZYT010005248.1, forward strand.
AGCCACTGCATTCAATACTTAACATAATACAGTAATGTGCAGTATAGACAGGGATGAACTAAATAAGTAAATAAATTGGGTGCCACTCTACATTCTCCATTCAGTATAGTACAATATCTAGTCCTAATGAAGCACTCCTAACTGGCAGTTTTTCATAATACAGGGAACCTTAATAATGTGTAAGATATAATGTGGTGCTTCTATTGTTACTTATGGATACTTATGCACCCAAGGCAGTGATGATGTTTCAGGTGAGTGTTAAGAACAGCTAAGAGGGCAAATACCAAATTAATAAGGTAATAAACATTGAATAATTAACCAAATAAACAAATAATTTAATAGTGTACTGTACTGTAATACTGTAAATAGAAAACATATCATAAAAATATCTTGCATTTAGAATGAGCTCCTTCTAATCTGAATACTGTAGTCTTATGTTTTCAATTCTCTATTATTCATGACACTCCAAATTCTCCATTTTCTTATATTGGAACAGAATTATCATTAACTGATAAACCCTCCTGGTGCACAGTAATAGGTTACTTGAAACGTGATAAATTAATCATAACTATGTACCGGTATATACCACCACACACCTACTAACTGTGATTCACTTGAAGAAAAATGTTACAATATCTATAAAAATTACTATAAAAACACTATACAATATAACCACTTCAGCACGGACTAAGCATATTGTTATATACTTTGTACAAGTTATGTGCCTGCTTCTTTTTTAAGCTCTGCTTAACAAATACTTCTTGAATACCGTCTATTATATTACTGGTATATGTCCCATGGAATATAAAATGTCATATTAAGGTAACTGCTTCTTGTTTTGATGAAATCTTATGCGGTAGGCTCTTGGTATAACATTAACATATCAAATACCTCTCATTTAACACAGACCTTATTTTATTTAGACTGAATAGTATGGTATAAATAACAGAAGCCTTGAAAAACATTTGAGTTCATCAATGAGGCATTGAGTGTAAAGTGAAATGGTGAAAGCAAGTTTTTACTCATGTTATATCAAGGGTCTACTGTGTTGTACATTCTAATAGTTACAGATACTGTACTGTTACTACCATTTTATAATAAATGTACAGCTTATACAAAGTACATAGAGGTGTGCTGTACACCTTGATGTTAATCTGTATATTGCAATTTTCATTAAATGTGTACTGTACTGTGAAACTTGTACTATGATGAAAATATTGTCTTGAAATAATTATGCATCTTGTAACATCCAGTCAAGCTTCTGTAATGAAAGCATAGCATTGTTTTAATAAAAAATTTGTAGACTGATATGTCAAGACTCACCTAAGCAAGTTATATTTTATTTATTATGTAAATAACTTTGACTGTATAAAAGGTACCAGTATCAATGCTGCTGTTCCAATAATATATGAATTTTTCATGGTTTAGAACTCTGATTTAAAGTACAGAGTTAACTTTTCCCTTCCCTCAAAACACAAAACATGACAAAATTGCCACCATTCATGGAGCTTAGAACACCAGTCAATAGCAGTGGCTGTGATGGACAGAGAGTAAACAGCTTGTAAGAGGAACACTTAATAAAACACACACTTCACTCACATCATTCACCAAGACAAGCTAAACTGGCAATCACTGTCACAAGCACACAAGGTTCAAACTACACCACTGTGCGTAGAAGTGGTCATGACACAAGATTGGTCACACATTCACCACAGAGTCTCTTTTACTCGCCTCCAATGACAGGGCTTTTGCAGGGTCCTTGCCAGATTCTTTCAGCTTCTCCTGCATCTGTCGCATCATTTCTTGCATCCGACGAATCTGGAATATTGCATAAAATATTAATAGTCATGAATGATGCTTTCATAACTTTTGCTCTCCATCATTAAAAGTTTTCCTACTGTAATACTCAATGTACAGTTTCAATAACAGTACTGTACTGTAGATGTTCTACCAGTTATTATTTTATTCTTGGGGCTTGCTCTAGTCTGAAATAATTAAATTTTACTTATTAATTTTATGCACTATCCTTAAAAACAGAATTTTGTACAAATAACTTTAAAGTAAAGCAATAATCAAAATGACATACATGTACTCTCCCTGAATAATATCAAAACCTTACCTCCTCATCTTTTTGTTGTAAAAGTTTATCAGCATCTCCCACCGTGTCAAAGTTGGCAGCACTCTCTCGTTTCAATTTGTTCCTTTCTTTCAATGCCACCTGCTAAAATGGCAGAAAAATATTGATGAATTCAACAGTATGCCTAGTGACTTAGTAACTATATTTATATACTGTACTATTGCCCACAAAAGTTTCGTTTCTTTCCTGGAGTGCAATTTGATAAACTTGGCAACATGGCATTCTCTCCTATGCCACACCCTCCCTCCTTCTCTCTCCCCTAGACAGTTTGAAATCTTACACAACTTATAAATGGAAGTTGTCATGATATAATTACCAGTTAAAGCTAATGCAAAGGCGAGAGTCCTACACACGTTTATCTGCACAATATTAAATGCTCAATTCACAACATTCAATTTCCATCAAAATCTTGATTAGTTTGGCCATAAACAAATTAAAATCTTAACACTGCCTAGTTCTGCAGGCAAGAGGTGATTGATTACCACAATGAAGTACAGTATGGGAAAACAACTCATTATTGGGTCGGATCAACAGCATTACAGTCCTCACTAATTGAGAGGATCAACATCCAGGTGTGACCCTGGGCTGAGATTAGTTTGTCTCATTACTGAAATAACAAGTTAATGCAGCTATATAATACTCAAAGAATTATGGTCTATTCTTTTCAGTCATATTAAATTTCCCAGAATCATGATATTGTACCGGTATATAAAAGTTCTCTTTAGCAAAAATCTACATTGATTATTAGAATATTGTAAAGTCATTTATATCAAATGGTTCACAACATGTTTCATATACAGTATATGTTATCGGAGATAAGAGAAGAAAGGGCTGTACACTGCCATGTTCCAGGAGGGGAATGAAACTTCTGTGGGCAATAGTACAGGTATATATACAATACAGTAGTAGGTTATGTATCAGACCCTCAGCCTCAAATCATGAGTTGCAAACCTACCTCACCAAGCCACTATAACCACTAATTTTACTGCTTAAGGTCCTGTACTGTTTTTCATTATCATATTTACTGCATTACACACACATATACAGTTATACTTACTTGCATTTGTGATATACACTGTGCTCTGAAGTTTTCATAATGGATATCTTGTGTGACTTCCTTCATATCCTGCATATGTGTAGAGATGAGCATAGTGCGGAGCTTCACAAAGTCACAGTGAGCTGCATTTTCAACTGAAAATGTACACAATTTTTTGTTATATGTGAGAAAACAAAATCATGTCCTTAATAGTCGATAGTGAAGGTATAAAGGGTTATAGTGAAATGTTTTCAGTTAATGATTCTGGTTATTAAGGTGACTGGTTTTAATCTTGACCAGATAACTAAGATATTTTAGTATACTTTAAAGTCCCTAAATACTTGCAGAGAACACATTATAGGCATTTGCAGGAATGTTAAATTACATTAATAAATTTTATACACTAAATGGTCTGTGAATGTGTACAAAAAAAAAAAAACTATCATTACACCTTCTGTGCGATACAAATTGACACCACGAATGAAAGTTTTTGATAACAGCCTTCTCACATTTGTATCACTGCGTATGTACAGTACTGTATGTTACGGCTGCATTTGTTATAAAAAACCATTACTCGTGGTGTAATTTTGTATCGCACAGAAGGTGTAATGATAGTTTTTTTAGTAGTGTAGATATATTGCTGAGTGAACAGCTGCCTTCACTACAATACATGTAGAAGATATACAGTACTGTACCTGATGATTTTCAAAGGAATAAAAATTAGCTAAGAATGTACAAGAGGATAGAGCCCAGCAACAATGATTTGTCTGTATACTCCAATTAAGCTTTTCTGTTATATTTTGATATCTAGTCCTGTAATATAATTATCATAACCTAATTATTTTATATTCTTGTACTTTACCTATACTTACATTATTTCTATATAGTATAATATAATTATTACCTTCTACAATGCCCCAAGGGTATTGCCTGCCTCTCATTTTTTTGCCCGCCACTTCAATCACACAGTTGGAGCCTATCACAGCAAAGGGAATTGATGCCTTTAGTTCTCTGTCTTGTTGCTTGAATTCTTCATCCTCATCAGAGTCACACTCAGGGAACTGGTAGATCTGTATCAATTATACAAATATGGGTTAAATATTATACAATATCCTCTATGCCTGGTATATTTTATACTGTACATAGTATCATCTGGCTAATAACAAGAGGGGTACAATTTTGCAGACAAATCTTGTCCTATATGTTATAACCTTATAAAGTATTGTTTCCAATATTTCATAGTAACCATATGAAATACTGGAAACAGTACTACTAAGGGTGCATCAGTTAAATGGAAATATTGTACAGTTATGTATATACTGTACTATTCAATTTTAGACGTGCTACTGTAAAATGCAAAGTGTAACAATGTAGCAGAAATATAGACATCACAATGGAAACAGAACTCGTTATCCTTACCTTAATTTTATTTGTCTCAATATCATTCATAATGTTAGATTTAAGTTTTATTATCTCTGACTTTGTAAGTGTGTCACTCTTGGCAATTACTGGCACTATGTTAACTTTTCGATGAAGGCGACGCATGAACTCAACATCCATCTGGCGTAACCTGGAGGAATACAATAATTCAACAACATATCCTATACAAAATTGGATCAAACTTTCACCATCTAATATGACTACTTTAATAATCATAGCTCATCCATAACCTCACCATATATCAGAATTCAGTACGGAATTTAGATAATCTAGAGGAAATGCAAGAAATTTCTATGTCAGCTTCACTACAGTGTGTAATGATAAACCATTTAATTTGTAATATCAGAAAAATGTTAAATTCTGTAGCTAAGAGAACTGCACACTACACTATGTTATCTTACCCATGTCCATAGGGAGGGACAAAGTAGAGGCAGCAATGTACACGATGGTCTTGTATATTCTTGCGGTTGAGGCCAGATTCATCCTGGAAGAACTTATTGAATTGTTCATCCACATATCGTTCTACTGACTTCCAACATTCTTCACAGTTCACTGCATCACCAAATCCTGTAAAAACAATACAATTAGTTGAATTTTTGTCAACAAGTACTCATTAATTTCATATATGAGAATCAATACTTATTTTTTTAATGAGTCCAAAAAAGTACTGGACTAATTAATTTCATATTAGAGAATCCACAATTAGTTTTTTAAAGAGTCCAAAAAAGTACTCATTAATTCCATATTAGAGAATCAATATAGTACTTAGATTTTTAAAGAGTCCAGTACTGTACTATATAATTCTACAGTGATTTTCCTATGTAAATGTAAATGAAATAACACCAGCCAATATTTTAACATCAATTCATTAATCCAATCAATACTGTACCCTCCTTACCTGGAGTATCTACCACAGTGAGACGTAATTTGACACCTCTCTCTTCTATCTCAATAGTTTTCTTCTCTATAGATACAGTCTTCTCCACCAAAGCTGAGGAAAGAAAATCATATTGAACTGTGCAGTACTGTACTTTATTTCTTAATGGTTAAATGTAACATCTATGTTCATTATCACCCATTGAGATATACTGTATAAGACCTGAATTATAAATAGTAAATGTCATGTACTAATAATTAATAATAACTAAAAATTTACTCTGACCAGTGGGTATTTTTCTCTCCTTATAAAGATCAGTAAAGAAGAAACTATTAATAAGAGTACTGTAATATAATAAAAGTCATATTAACCACAAATATATTAAATGTCACATATTAAATAAAGATATATATTAAATTTCACATAAATGTCATATATCTCATAAATGTCATATACAGTATATCATAAATGTCATATATATCATACATGCCATATATAATAAATGTCCTATTAAGTTATATTGACCAGTGGGCATTTTTCTCTCCTTATAAAGATCAATTATAAACTAAATATTGTACAATAAATGTTACATAAGTATATACTATAAAATAAATGTTATACGCCACAAATGTCACATACTGTATACCATAAAAAATGTCCAATAAACTTACATTGACCCGTGGGTATTTGTCTCTCCTTATACAGATCAGTTAAGAAGAGACTATTAATAAGAGTAGACTTGCCAAGGCCAGACTCCCCGACCACCATCAGTGTAAAGTCAAACCCTCTCTTGACACTCTTACGATGGACTTGTTCTGGTAGTGTGGCAAACCCGATGAACTCCTGACCATTCTGAGGAACAAAGAAAAGAAAAGGAAATTAGTGTGACAGAACTTAATGGATAGTGTGACAAACCCGATGAATTCTTGGCCATTCTGAGGGGACCAAACAAACATAGTAAAATCAATCACGTTTAATTAAAATAAAACAAAATGAAAAATGCTGATTTTATGTAAGCATCCATCCATGCTGTCTGTTTACTCCTACATACATAATGCTGTATATAGGTCAACGTAGGTCATGTATAAGTATAATAGTATAAGTCTTCGGTCACATCCAAGCATATTTGGTTAATGGGTATAAAGGTGGCAAGTGTTGTAATGGTCTGTCATAGCCTAATAGGTATATGATGTTGAATTGTTCATAACTTGACAGCTAACATCATGCAGTGTTGCAAACCATCAGATATTTTCCCCAAATTCATGGAAATTGAAATGGGGAAATTAAAAAATATATCTCTATTTATTGAATTTGGGACCAATATTTTGTGTAACTTAGTACCTAATGCAACTTCATCACAAAGAAAATAACCAAACTGAGTACATATGAAGTGCTTATAATCACAGGCTGACATATTGTACTTACTGGAACAGAAGACAGTTGAAATACATATAGGCCTATGTATGAATCGAAGTACAATAATTATGAAGTGACGGCGTTTTTACTCCACACAAATGTGAATTATTAGCTGTTTTGTTCATGGTTAAATTGTGGAGAGAGAGAGAGAGAGAGAGAGAGAGAGAGAGAGAGAGAGAGAGAGAGAGAGAAATACGGTGGAGGATGTGGTAGAGTGAAAGGATGAGAGACGAGAGGAAATGGTGGTGATGATGAGAGGAAGCAGCGGAGAGGAGAAATAAAACTGATTTGGTAGCTGATTACACCCCCATGTGAACTAACAGTCAACTGAGTGCATTGGAAAGGCATATACATATACATAGTTTATATTATTATAGTGTATAAGTTCTTAAAGTGTGTCTGTGTGAAAGGAGGAAGGAATCTCTTGTTGGTAAATTGGAGGACGTAGAACTATTGATTCCACTAATTTATGCCAGGAAACAGACGACCTTAGTGTTATTAATAGGGGATCTGCTGTTTCGTGGCATAATGTGGAGGAAGCACTAGCCCATCACTTTACCAAAAACAGTTGATTCCTCCCTTTATAATCCCATTCGTCAACATGTAGAGATCAGGTGTCGTCACTTCCGCCCCACCGCGCGTGGCGCAAGGGGGGCGTTAACACTACAATAACACCAAGCTCAAATTTCGTGACCTGTCAGTGTTATGCTGTAAGTTGAGGCAGTGATTGGTGAGGGTTATATACACACATACAGTCATGGATAATACTTTTACTTACACTATCAGTTCATTATAATACATTCTCTCTCTCTCTCTCTCTCTGCTCTCTCTCTCTCTCTCTCTCTCTCGTCTCGTCTCTCTCTCTCTCTCTCTCTCTCTTTATTCTTATTCTTTCTCTGCTATATAATACACACACAGTCACGGATAATACTTTACTTACACTATCATTTCATTATAATATTATTGTTAAGGGGGTGGGGGAATAGGGGGACAAGCTGGGGGGGGGTGCGGGAATAGGGGTCAGACTTGAGGGGGTTTTGGGGATTGCAGGAGTAGGGAGGCAGGCTTGTGGGGTAAGGGGGTGCTGGAATAGGGGACAGGCTTTCTACCCCCCCCCAAGCCTGTTCCCTACTCCCGCACCCCCCCAAGCTTGTCTCCCTATTCCCGCACCCCCTTAACGATATTATAATGAACTGATAGTGTAAGTAAAGTATTATCCGTTACTGTGTGTGTATTATATAGCAGAGAGAGAGAGAGAGAGAGAGAGAGGAGAGAGAGAGAGAGAGAGAGAGAGACGAGAGAGAGGAGAGGAGAGAGAGGAGGAGAGAGAGAGAGAGAGAGAGAGAGAGAGGAGAGAGAGAGAGAGAGAGAGAGAGAGAGAGAGAGAGAGAGAGAGAGAGAGAGAGAGAGAGAGAGAGAGAGAGAAGAGAGAGAGAGAGAGAGAGGAAAGAGAGAGAGAAGAGAGAGAGAGAGAGAGAGAGAGAGAGGAGAGAGAGAATGAAATGACACAGGGGAAGAGAAAAAAATGGAAGGAAGATGAATATTTGGAGAGAGAGAGAGAGAGAGAGAGAGAGCAGCATCCGGGAGTGTAGTAACCCTAACCTAAGTAGGACCGGGTGGAGAGAGGGAGGGAGGGAGAGTTGGAGAGAGGGAGGGAGGGAGAGTCTGCCACGGTACTACTCATGGAGCTAGAATCAGGAGGAGACGACCCGCGGTCAGAAAAGTGAGGTCAGGTCAGCCACATTGGATTGGCAAGAAGCTCGCCAGCCGCTCCTTAATTATTAATCTGGCCATTGACTTATGTCACCCAAAAGGTGATTAATTCATACAGTTCTGCAGACAATGATATATATTCGTCACTAAACAGTTTGGGTGAACACTACCCACTATCTTCAGGTGGTCAGGACAGAGTGAAGAAATAACATATTATACAGTAAAGCAGTTCCTTTTTATGCAGTTATCAAAGTATGTCATGTGTATGTCTATGCGTGTGTGTGTGTGTGCGTGTGCTTGTGTATGTGTGTGTACAATCTGGGTGTGGTAAAATATGTTTACGTGTGAGGGAGGGTCACCAAACAAATTAATAAACGGCTGTGTTTGTGTGTTACTTAGGGAGGGACCGATTTATCAATTAGGAAGTTCATTAAGGGATTACGTTTGCGAGACCCATCACCAACCCATCACTAAGGTTGAAAATGTCATGGTTTTGAATATACAACAATAATTCAGTTATTTTTCTTTTTCCGACTTCATGACATATACAGTATAAGAGTTGGCTTCCTTCCCAGTGTAACTGTAATTGGCATTACATGTATCATTAAATATTGCATTATTCATTTTGCCTCCCTAGTTAGGATGATCGGTTACTTAGCCATGCCTATTATTCCAAGGAAATGCATACCATTGGATTCTGT
>JAWZYT010005249.1:0-19933 GCA_034508575.1 Petrolisthes manimaculis
ACCCGCAGCGCAGCCACAACACACACACACACACATTCATGCTCCCCCCTCCCCTCACATCAACCTCTCCCCCTTAGCCCTCATACCCTCTGTCCCTCTCTTCACATTCCCCCCCCCAACGCCCATACCCTCTCTCCCTCTCTTCTCATATCCACCCATACCCTCTCTTAAAAACCATCCCACCCCATATACTCTCTCCCTATATCCATCCCACCCCCCTTACCGTCTCCCTCTATGAACAAGAACCCCTATAATTTTCCCTTTACCCAAACCCCCACACTTTGCCCCATTTTCCCCTTTCTCTCTCCACATCTCCCCCTTACCCTCATACCCTCTCCCCTTTCTCTCTCCACATCTCCCCCTTACCCTCATACCCTCTCCCCTTTCTCTCTCCACATCTCCCCCTTACCCTCATACCCTCTCCCCTTTCTCTCTCCACATCTCCCCCTTACCCTCATTCCCTCTCCCCTTTCTCTCTCCACATCTCCCCCTTACCCTCATACCCTCTCCCCTTTCTCTCTCCACATCTCCCCCTTACCCTCATACCCTCTCCCCTTTCTCTCTCCACATCTCCCCCTTACCCTCATACCCTCTTCTCCCAACAACAACAACAACCACCATCACCACCAGCAGCCCCCTTACCCCTCCTCGTAACAGCTCATCTTATTTTCTCTTCAACTCGAGTGTCCCAACATAGAGGTCGTCGTCGTCAAGCTGCTGTTGTTGTTGTTGTTGTTGTGGGACCAAATACGTAATGCAAAATCAATGACCAAATTCTAAAGCAGCATTCACTCACTCACTCATTCACTCACTCACTCATTCACTCACTCATTCATTCATTCATTCTCTTGTCCTGAACTGTGAACTTAAAGAGGCACGAAAAGGCCCATACATACATCTATCATTGCCCACTAACATCACTACTACGGTACCATACAGGCCACTTCACGCCTTTCAAAACTATATATTATACGGTACTCGGAATGAAACTATATATGGCTTCTATGTATTTTGTTTAATTTTCTCGCCCCAATTGTTTTATATAGGCTTTTCAGTTGTTTTTAGACTACCTACCACCACCAACAACAACAACAACAACAACAATAACAATAATAATAACACCAACACCATCATCATCAAAAACAATAATAATAATAATAATAATAATAATAACAATAACAACAGGGTACTTGACGCCTTTCAAAACTGACACTAGGAAATTAACCATGGCATCTATAATATCTTGAAATTTTAAGGGATCTTCCTCTTTCTTGCTTGTTTTCCTTCCAGTTATGATTCTTCCAATGAATCTTAAGTTTACTTTTGTGAGCCGAGTCTGGTACGCAATAGTAGTAGTAGTGGTAGTAATAGTAGTAGTAGTAGTGGTAGTAGTACATACATTTTACTAGGGTATCATAATTATATATAGATTATTATATTTGATAGGAGGGTGAAAAAAAAATACATACACACAGAAAGAGAGAGAGAGAGAGAGAGAGAGAGAGAGAGAAAGAAAAAAAGAGAGAGAGATACAGACAGAACCAGTACAAGAGAGAGAGAGAGAGAGAGAGAGAGAGAGAGAGAGAGAGAGAGAGACCAGCAGCTGCACACGTCAGATCTAAGAGTAGGGTAGAGAGAGGGGATAAAGACTAGGGGGGAAGGGGGGGGGAACACCGTGTATGGAAATGGTGGGTAAAGGAAGAAAAAATGAGGATGTATTGGTTCTCTCTATCTCTCTCTCTCTCTCTCTCTATCTATCTCTCTCTCTATCTATCTATCTCTCTATCTCTATCAATCTATCTCTCTATCTCTATCATTCTCTCTCTTTCTCTCTCTCTCTCTCTCTTTCTCTTTCTCTCTCTCTATCTATCTCTCTATCTCTATCTATCTCTATCTATCTCTATCTCTATCTCTTTCTCTATCTATCTATCTCTCTCTATCTCTATCTCTATCTCTATCTCTATCTCTCCTAATCGAAATTGTTAATCTATTTTTTTATTTATTTTTCCATTGTTATTATTCATTCCTCTTCATCTTTCTTCTCACTTCCTACATTTCCTCCATTTATTATCTTTATTATTTTCTCCTTTTTACCTGTTTTTTTTTGTTTTTTTCCTTTCTGTTATTTGTATATATAGGAAAAAATAATCTGTCCATCTCTCCATTCGTAACTATCCATTCATCCATTTTAACTATCCATTCATCCATTTTAACTATCCATTCACCCATCCATCCATCCATGAAACCATCCATCCACCCATCTATTTATCGAGTCATCCATCCACCCATCTATCGAGTTATCCACCCATCTATCTATCGAGTCATCCACCCACCCATCTATCTAGTTATCTACCCACCCAGTCATCCACCCACGAAACCATCCAGCCATCCATTTACCCACCCAGTCATCCAGCTACCAGACCCACCCACCAATTAGCTCTCGTTAGCCAATCACAGTAGTTATGAGGGGACTACAGGAGGGAGAGGGGGAGGGGGAAGGAGAAAGAATGAAAGAGGAGAGGGAAGGAAAGGAGGAGTTGGGGATGGGAAGCAGAGGAGGAGGAGGAGGAGAATGGAAGAATGGGGGATGGGAGGAGGAGGAGGAGAGATAATGGAAGAGGATAGGAAGGGAATGGAAGGAAATGAGGAATAGGAGAGAGAATGGAAGAATTGGGGATGGGAGGAAAGGAAATGAGGAGTTGGAGTAAGGGGAAGGAAAAAAGGAATATGAGGAAAAGGAAGGAAAAGGAAGAAAAAGAGGAGTAGGAGGGATGGACGATGTGGAGGAGTTGGGGGGGGGGGGGAGGAGGGGAGGAGTTGGGGTATAAAGGAGGGGGCCCTACATTTTATAAAGTAAGGGACAAGGGTGACACGAGGAAAATGGAGCGATCTGTTGTGATGGATGAGACAGCTGTGTATGAATGTATGGTGTGTGTGTGTGTGTGTGTGTATGGAGGGGGGGAGAGGGGTAGGAATGTGTGTGTGTATGTAGAAGGAAGGGTAGGAGTGTGTGTATGTAGGGGGAAGGGTAGGAGTGTGTGTATGTATAGGGGGGTAGGTATAGGAGTGTGTGTGTGTGTGTGTGTTTGGGGAGGGGGAAGGAATATGTGTGTGTGTGTGTCCAAAAAATATTTCAACAGATATTATTCTGTGATGAAATAGAATGAAATAATTATAGAAAATTATGATATAGAAGGAGATGAGATAAATAATTGAGGTAGAATAAGATGAGATGAATGACAGAAAGAAATGAGGTGCGATGAAATAAAGGATAGAAAAAATGAGGTATACGATGAAATAAAAGATAGAAAAAAATGAGGTATACGATGAGATGAGATAAAGGAAACGAAGAAATGAGGTGGGATGAGATGAAATGAATGATAGAAAGAAATGAGGTATAGGATGAGATGAAAAGAAAAGGGAGGAGGAGGAGAGGAAGGAGGAGGAGGAGAAGAAGAGGAGGAGGAGGAGGAGGAGGACAAGAGACACTAAAAGACAGAGAACAAGAGTAGTGATTATCCACTTAACCTGAAGTAGAGGGCGGGGTGGGGCGGGGCGGTGATGAGAGAAGTAAGCTAAGGTAAGGTGAGGTGAGGGAGGGGTAAGGTAAGGGAGAGGTAAGGTAAGGTGAGGGAGGAGTAAAGTCAGATGAGGGAGGGGTTAAGTAAAGTAAGGTAAGGTGAGGGAGGAGTAAGGTAAAGTGAGGGGTAAGGTATGGTGAGGGAGAGGTAAGGTAAGGTGAGGGAGGAGTTAGGTAAGGTGAGGTAAGGGAGGAGTAAGGTATGGTGAGGGAGAGGTAAGGTAAGGTGAGGGAGGAGTAAAGTCAGATGAGGGAGGGGTTAAGTAAAGTAAGGTAAGGTGAGGGAGGAGTAAGGTAAGGTGAGCGAAAGGTAAGGTAAGGTAAGGGAGAGGTAAGGTAAGGTAAGGTAAGGGAGGAGTAAGGTAAGGTGAGGGAGGAGTAAGGTAAGGTAAGATAAGGAGTAATCAAGACACTGTTTCCTCACTCATCTTAACGGGAGATTTTCGTGTTGGTGAATCTGGAGCAACTGAATCCTCCAAACTATTCCAAGCAACAGAACACCATTATTTTTGTTCATCTGGTCCTGTTTCCTGGCATACTTTGGAGGAATCAAGGCACTCCAATGTACCAAAAGTGTATTTATTACCCCATTAAGATGAATTAATTTTATAGACAATTTGAGCATCACAATAATTTTTTAAAGTGAACTATAAAAATTCGATTCGATATTATTTTTCACACATTTTAATTAAGAAGTTGGATTTGAAAGCACACTTGATGGAACAAAATTGAAAGTCACCGAAAGAACGAGAAGAAACACCCACCCAGACCTCAGTGTATGTGTGTGTGTGTGTGTGTGTGTGTGTGTGTGTGTGTGTGTGTGTGTGTGTGTGTGTGTGTGTGAACCCTGGAGTGACAGTGAGAGAAAGAGTGTGTCATTATCAGTCATTAAGAGGGTCAGTCAGTCAGTCAGTCAGTCAGTTCTTGTGACCAAATTGGAGAGGTACCCATTCGTTTCGTTCATATGTCGGTATATATGATTTATAGTTTATTCGTTTCCTTTTCCTTCATCTCTTTCTCTCTCTCTCTCCGGTAAACATTCTTTCACCACTTACCTCTCCTTACAACCTAGCTTCCTCTTTTCTCTAGCCTTCCTCTCCTCTTCTCTCTTTCCTCATGCCTATCCCTCCTTTCTTTTCTTTCCTCAGGCCTATCCCTTCTTTCTTTCTTCTCCCTTTTCCTCTCCTTTCCTCAGGCCTATCCCTTCTTTCTTTCCTCTCCCCTTTCCTTCCTTTCCTCAGGCCTATCCCTCCTCTCTTCTCATTTCCTCTCCCCTTTCCTTTCCTTTCCTTCCTTTCCTGAGGCCTTTCCCTGCTCTCCTCGCCCCTCCCCTTCGCCACTCTGGAAGAATTGAATTGTTTGTCAAGTGAGTGGAGGTGCCTGGCTGCTAATGGCTTGATCCACGCAAATTGAATACTGCAGCCACGCCCTCTCTCACTCACCCCACCCCACTCCACCCTAGACCAGCCCACCCCACCCTAGACCACCCCACTCCACCCCACCTCACCCCACCAGATGGATAGGTTACTCAGGCTGGGTTAAGGAGGAGGGTAGGGGGTCGGGGAGAGGTAGTTCGAAACGGTAGGTGGTGGGTTGGAAAGGAGAAGGTTAAAGAGGTTGGGAGGGAGGGTAGTAGGTCGTAAAGCAGAGATAAAAAAAAATAGACTGAGTTTACATTGTGTTAATATTTAAGAATGAGGGTGATTAATAATATTATATAGGTTGATATTATTTGTACACTTTACTTGGCGTTTGTGAAGGTATGTCCTCTATCAGTTAAGTGTCCATTTAGTTTTAAGTATAGTTCGTTGAAAGTGACAATAATTTCACAATCTCACACACACAGTCTCGCCATCTCCTTTTTGTTTCCACCTCTCACCAACCACCAATAAATATATACAGTTACTGTCCACATTAGTCTCTGTTCCATTTCCCCTTCAGTGCCTTCAATTTTTTCCCAACCCTAAACATCACCAGTCACTACTCTCCCTCACCCTCCAACACCTCTCATTTCTCTCCCTCACCCTTCAACACCTCTAACTTCTCTACCTCACCCTCCAACACCTCTCCTTCACCTTCCAACACCTATCACACCACACCCTGGCCAACACCTTTTCTCACACCACCTTCCCTCACCCTGGCCAACACCTCTCAGACTACCTTCCCCCAACCATAACCCTACAACACCTCCCTCACCTTACAACACCTCTCAGACCACCTTCCCTCAACCCTCACTCTCACCTTGACACGAGAAAAAACTCAAATTGGTTCCCAGAGGTCGAGGGAGAGGATAAGGGTATATGGGAGAGTAGGGGAGGGTAGATAAGCAGTGGGGGGTGGGGGTGGAAAGGAGGGGGATAAATTAGTTTCGTTAGAAGAGTCATTATATATTTGGCAACATGAGAGGTGACGCCTTCTACACAGTGTTGTCCTTCCTAGTGTGTGTGTGTGTGTACGCATTTGGTGTGTGTGTGTGTGTGTGTGTTGGTACGCATTTGTGTGTGTGTGTATTTGGGTTGCATGAGATTGTGTGGGTGTAGAGTATTGAAATTTAGTACAGTTTCTGCGTAAGTCGTGTATTTTTAACTTCTGAGGTATTTATTATACTTTATAATATAAAGATAAGCTCTAAAATAATGTATCTATGGTCAGGTATTAATTTACTGTACAAACTTTCACCAAAATCTAATCCACAGATCCTCAGAGTGATAGTATTACATTTTTTCTTCGGTTAAAAAAAAAAATTCTCGTCTCTGAATTCGCATTGCAAAATAATAGGAACTTAATGGCAAAGAGAGTGTCTAAGGTGGTAATTCTTTTTTGTTACATTGGAGTGACTTGATTCCTCCAAAGTATGCTAGAAAACAGGACCAGATAAACAAAAATAATGGTGTTCTGTTGCTTGGAATACTTTGGAGAATTCAGCTGCTCCAGATTTACCAACACAAAAAAAATCCCCCTAAAGGACCCTGTGTTGTTCGTGAATGATGATAATTGGAGGCTTCTGATTCCTCCTGACCATGCCACAAAACAAGCTCCTTCCATATAGTTAGTTGGTGTTTCGTGGCACTATTTGAAGGACTCCATTACCTCCAATTTTCTGACTACATCATAGCCAGGGTTTTTAATATTAGCAACCAGCCTCGACCTCCTCGATTGCTCTCCTTCCTTCCCCCTCATCACTTACCAAATGTGTTGATCTTTCCCTCACACTCTCAGTAATCATTCTACCATACATACATCTTGCCTACTATACAATTTTACCTCTGTACAGGTATATTATTATTATTATTTTTATATTTTTTTTTTTTTTTTTTTTTTTGCTTTCATCCTTTTTTTTTTTTTTTTTTTTTTTTTTTTTTTCACTCACAACACTCTCCCATATTCTTATCAAGGGTTACTAACTTAGCTACACAATTACTACTCTGTGCTTCAATCGAGGTGATCTGACCTTATTCTTTACTACTCATAAAAAACAGAAACAAAATGTGTGTGTGTGTGTGTGTAGCCCCAGTAACCCCCGGCAACACACACATACACACACACACACACGAAAAATGGAAATTAACGGAAGGCGAGCTATGTGAATGCCAGAAACCTGTTTACATATTTCCTTACACTACAACCACACCCAAAATACCAACCACAACAACAACAACAACAACAACAATCATCACCCTTACCCTCACATTAAATACTAAATGTGTATAACCATTAGCATAGACACAAAATATAATTAATATAAATAAATGTGAAAATATTCTAAGTTTTACGAGATTGTCAATATCATGTCTTAGATTAGAATTCTCACGCATTTGGCAACTTCGATGTAAGAGTTGGGTGAGGGAGGGAGGGAGGGAGGGAAGATAAAAGAAGGAGGGAGAGGTAGAGGGAGTAGGGGAGGGAGAGAGACTTCGAGGAGTGGAGGGAAGGGGGGGGGAGTAGTAGGTTTCTAGCTCCATGGTTGGAATAGAGACCCGAGATTGGAAGTACGAATAAGTCGTCTTAATATTACTTAATTAATGCTGATGGATAATTATATTTAACATGGACCAATCAGAGCCAAGCTAGGGTTTTGAAATTAAAGTGAGAGAGAGAGAGAGAGAGAGAGAGAGAGAGAGAGGTGGAGAGAAAATGCAAATGGAGTTTAAAGAAGAATGTTGTATAAAGGTAAAGTGGAGGAATGATAGAGAAAGAGAGAGAGAGAGAGAGAGAGAGAGAGAATATAGAGTAGAGTAGAATTAAGGAAAGATTAGGAGAGAGAGAGAGAGAGAGAGAGAGAGAGAGAGAGAGAGAGAGAGAGAGTAAGGACGGAAGAAGGGAAGTGGAAGAGGATATGGAATGAAGAGTATAAGTGAAAACACGAGTAAATAAAAATAAAGGACAGTAAGAAATTGATATTAAGGCGCCTCAACAGCAAAGTCATATAGCTTGAAAAGAAGTGATAAATGAAGAGAGACAACAAGCAAACAGGAAGGAAATAGAAGGAAAAGACAAGTTGAAGGAGATTAGGATAGAGAAATATTATTATAGTTGCGCAGTTCGTTGTATATGTGCGCAGTTTGTTGTATTATTTACGTGGTTCGCTGTTTATTTGCGCAGTTCGTTGTATTATTTACGTAGTTCGTTGTATATGTGAGCAGTTTGTTGTTAATTTGCGCATTTAGATTTATTTCTGTTGCGTTTCCTTTGAGTTGAGACGTGATAATGTATTTTGTATTGGTTTGTGCAGTTTGTTGTGTATTTTGTATTGGTTTGTGTAGTTCGTTGTGTATTTTGTATTGGTTTGCGCAGTTCGGTGTGTATTATGTATTGGTTTGCGCAGTTCGTTGTGTATTATGTATTGATTTGCGCATTGTTTATGAGACAGTTGTTATATTTAAGTAATCTAGTGTACAAAAAAGTCCCTCCCAGCCCCTCCCCCCCACAACAACCCCCGTTTTTTCCCATCCCCCCTTCCTCTCCCCCCTCCCCCCTGTGGTGAGCCCCGGGGTGTCCACACGTCATAACAAGACAAATTTCCTTTATAATTCCCCTTAACTAACTATAACCCTTCAATGTCTCTCTCTCTCTCTCTCTCTCTGTTTTTTTCGATGTGTGTGTCACTTTCCTCCTCTCTCTCTCTCTCTCTCTCTCTCTCTCTCTCTCTCTCTCTCTCTCTCTCTCTCTCTCTCTCTTC
This sequence comes from Petrolisthes manimaculis, assembly GCA_034508575.1. Taxonomy (NCBI): domain Eukaryota; kingdom Metazoa; phylum Arthropoda; class Malacostraca; order Decapoda; family Porcellanidae; genus Petrolisthes; species Petrolisthes manimaculis. The sequence goes on from JAWZYT010005249.1 coordinate 8,760, forward strand.
GTCTATCCCCCTTCGTGTCCCCCCCTTCCCCCCTTCGTACCCCCCTCCCCCCCAGTGTATGCGACAGTCACCAACCCTCCAATTACAGCTCGAGTGTTGGGGCCTGGCCGGGGGAGGGGGGGGGGGGTCCTAATTATTCTCTGCCCCCCTCCCTTGCTATATCGTGGGGGGCGGAGGGGGGTGAGGGGAAAGGGTGGAGATTGTGGGAACAGTAGTGATTGGGAGTGGCAAAGGGGAAGGTGAGGGGAAGAGAGGTGTTGTGAGGGGAAGAGAGATGTTATGTGAGGGGAGAGGGAGAGATGTTTTGAGGGTTTCGGAGGAGGAAGGGAAAGAGATGTTATGTGAGGGGAAGAGAAGTGATTTCTCTTTTCCTATTTATTCCATCCTTCCTTTTCTATTCTCTCTATAATTATATACTTGATCCTGTCAGTCCCTCACTTTATTCATTATTCATACCTATCTTTTCTTTCATCTTCCCTTTCCCCCTAATCTCCCTCTCCCTCCACTCTCTCTCTCTCCCTCCCCCTATTCCTTCACTCACTCCCCCCCCTTCACTCTCTCTCCCTCCCCCACCCCTCCACTCTCTTCTCCCCTAACTTTTTCATTAAGGGGGAGGGAGGTAGTGTAGTGTTGGTAAATCTGGAGCAACCGAGTCCTTCAAAATATTCCAGGCAACAGACCACCATTATTATTGTTAACCTGATCCTGTTTCCTGGCATAGTTTGGAGGAATCAAGACACTCTAATGTACCAAAAGTTTACGACCTCCTTAATTAAGTGAATATTAATCTCTCTCCTCTCCTCCACCTCCTCCTCCTCTTCTTCCTTTCCTTCCCACTTTTTTTTTTCTCTCTCTGTCTTTAGTTCCTTTCCTTTCTTGTCTCCTCTTCCATATTTCTTTCCTCTTGCTTCCTTGTCTCTCCTTCCTTCCCTCACACCTCTTATTAGACTTTTATATTGTGATTTTATTACACACATACACTCACACACACTCAGGAATAATATATATACACACACACACTTAGGAAAACACACACATACACACACACATATCTCTCTACATCTCCATTTGCTGTTTACACTATCGCATTTTTTCTCCGTCTCTCCTCTCTTACTTTTTATCTCTCTTTCCCTTCCTGTCTGTACACACACACACACACACACACACACACACACACACACACACACACACACACACACACACACACACACACACACACACACTCTCACCCCTCCTTCACTTCCCCCTCATTTCCTCTACGTCACATCCTGGAGGCATCTGGAAGAACTGTCATTGGCTCCCTCCCTTCCTTCTCCTTCTCCCTCCTTTCCTTCTCCCTTCCTTCTTCTCCCCTCCTTGTTCCTCTCTTCCTCCTCCTCCTTCTTTCTCCTCCTCCTTCTTCCTCCTCCTCCTTCCTTCTCCTCCTCCTTCTTCCTCCTCCTCCTTCTTCCTCCTCCTCCTTCCTTCTTCTCCCTCCTCCCTTCCTCCTCTTCTCTCCTCCCTTCCTCCTTCTCCTTCTCTTCTCCTTCCTCCTTCTCCCTCCCTTCCTCCTCCCTCCCTCCCTTCTCCCTCGATTGCCTGTTTACGTCTGAGGGAGGGAGGGAGGGAATGGAAAAGGAAAATGAGAGATGATGAAAGTCAACACTATATAATATTATATTACTCGAACATACCAACAGCAACTACTGCCTTTAAACCTGAGTACCTGTTTGTTGTTTGCAAGTTTTGTTGACGATAAGGTGTGTGTGTTTGAGATGAGATGAGATGGTAGAGAGAGGTGGGGAGACTAAGAGAGGTAGAAAGTGTATGGTAGAGAGAGGTGGGGAGACTAATAGAGGTAGGGAGTGTATGGTAGAGAGAGGTGGGGAGAGAAAGTAAGAGAAAGGTGGATGTGGAGAAATAGTAGCATACAAAGATTATCCAAACAGCAACACACCTACTGGTCCTTTCGAGGTTGAAAAAAGGGGTAAGAAGTAGGGAAGTGGTTGTAGTGGTGAGGGAGGGAGGAGTAGGCAAGGAGAGGTAGGGAAAGTGTTGGGGAGGGTGGAGGAGTGGGGGGAAGGACACACACACACACACACACACTCTAAGTAAAAGCCCTGATTTCACACAGCCCTGCCCTCTTTCACACTCTGGGGAGAGGGTGTGAAAATAATCAGGGCTCACACGAGTTTATATAAAAGTGAGTGAGAGTGTGATTACTTTTGGCCAGGTCTCCCTCAGTACCTGTTATATACCTTCTCCCAGTACACCACTCACACCCACACACCCACACAGAGAGAGAGAGAGAGAGAGAGAGAGAGAGAGAGAGAGAGAGAGAGTGAGAGTGAGACTATGTTGAAGAATGGGATAGGGTGCATGTGGTAATGGAATAAAGTGGAAGGAGTGTGGAGTGTTTGGGGTAGGATGGTGGGTGAGTTACTTGTATAGGTAATATGGATGACAGAGACAAGGTGTGAAGTGTGTGTGTGTGTGTGGTTGTGGAGTAATGAGATATGAGTGAGATGTGCTTGGATGGGGTGTTATGGGTGTGGTTATGTGTGGTTGGATGGGGTGTTATAGGTAGGAGTGAGATGTGTTTGGATGGGGTGTTTGGGGTACGAGTGGGGTGGGGTTGGATGGGGTGTTTGGGGTACGAGTGGGGTTGGATGAGGTGTATGGGGTAAGACAGGGGGTGTTGTGGAGGAAGGGGGGGGGAGGCATCGGTTCGAGGAAGACTTCACTGAACTCCTAGTTAGCGGGTTAAGAGAGAGAGAGAGAGGGGGGGTACAGAAATTGTTAGGGAGGCCACCATTCACCAAGCAGCGCCCCCTCTCTCTCTCTGTGTGTGTGTGTGTGTGTGTGTGTGTCCTTCCTCCCACCATGCAGGCAATGTTCACTCTCATTTAATTTAACAAGCATTACCTTCAGTATTTGCAGACGCCAGCAGCGGTTTGAAAAAAAGATTACCTGCATTGCCTTATTCCCACTGAACCTTTGAGCTTGGCTAGTGGAGGCAGCGGCTGTGATGTTTGGGGTGAGGTATGTGAGGTGAGGTGAGGAGGGGCTGTGGGAACCTCACCACCTCGAGTACCTCACCACCAACGAATAGATTTTGGGCACTTGTGGATTCCTAGCGTGGCCATAATTATTCCCAGTCCTTTTCAAGCCAAAGCAAAGCGTCTGTGCTTTAATTTCCATAAACTACTGCCTTCAGTGGGATGCCAATTTTTAATTCATCAGGGAAGCGTCCTCACTAACCCCCCCCCCCCCCAAAAAAAAAAAGTTGTAAATGAGTGTGCGTGGAATTCTCTTATTGGCTGCTTCCTCCTCTGGCGGATCTGACGTCACATCCGGATTACGCAGGGCGGGACGTGATTGGCTGCAGTTGGTTGGTCGGCTCCACTTGGCACCCCCTACCTCCACCAGGCCCCTCTGTCCCACCCACCCCCAACACACACACACACAACCTGGGGAAGAGCACCTCCTCCACCTCAACCTTCACACACACACACACACCTTCACAGATAACGAGGACTCAGCGGACCCTCTTTAACCATTGAAATGCGGCCATTATTTATAAGATATTCATAGATAAGACCTATAACTCCATGTAGATAATATTATGATCATAGCAGTAGAAATTGTATCCACAAATCTTGCAAACATTTTTAAAGTGCATTTTTGTATAATAATCTCTTGGGTTATTAAGTTAGAATTAAGGATTTATTTATATTCACAAACTCTGTACTGTATATTCCTAAATCAAGACTTACAAACAATAATGTGTAATGGTAAGGTTCCTAATCTAAGGGGCATTTGAGAGAAGAGCCTGGTTAGTCAGTAAAGGATGGCCCCCTCACCCCCTCACCCCCTCACTGATGATCTCCCCCTCCCTCCCCTCCCCTCGCCCCCTCACTGATGATCTCCCCCTCCCTCCCCCCCCCTCCCCTCACCCCATCCATCCACCAATTCCCGCCTCGTTCTCTGATTGGTCATTGTGTCGCGGGAAGATTGCGCGCCAATTTTGAACTTCCCGCCCGGAGACAATGGCCACCAAAATGACAATGGACGAGATTTTGGAGGATTTCTATAGACGCGACACGAATTCTGGGGCCAATTTGCCGCCAGGAATTACCGACTTGGAGCGAAGGAAGGGCGGGAAAAATCTTTGTTGGTTGGTGTGACAGCGGAAAAAAAAAAAAGCAGACTTGGACTTGGTGGAAAGAAGAAAACTCGAGGTGAAGGAAGGGCGGGATTTTTTTTTTTTAGTTCTTAGTTGGGAAAAGAAAATCAGACACATACAGACAAACAAACGGGAATAACTTTAGTTGGTTGGTATTATGAAGGGAAAAGAAAATCACACACACACACAGACAGTACAGACTTGGTGAAAAAAGTATCGAAGCAAATGAAAGACGGGACAAATCTTGGTTTATTGGTATTATGGAGGGAAAATAAAATCAGACACACAAACGGGAAAATTTTGGTTGGTTGGAATTATAAAGGAAAAAGACAGACATACATACATACTAGGTGGAAGGCTAGTCAATGTTGCTGTTGTTTCTGTTGTTGTTGTTGTTTCGTTCTTGCTGAGTTTTCGGCTGTTTATTTTTTCTCCAAGTTGACTTTTCTTTTCTATCTGACTTTCCATTTCTCTCTGACTCTTTTTTTTTTATCTCTGACTCATCTTTTCTCTGACTACTTTTCTCTCTGACTCATCTTTTCTTTCTGACTCTTATTTTCTTTCTGACTCTTATTTTCTCTCTGACTCTTTTTTTTCTCTGACTTTTTTTTCTCTCTGACTCTTTTTTTTTCTCTCTGACTCATCTTTTCTTTCTGACCCTCCTTTTCTTTCTGACCCTCCTTTTCTTTCTGACTAATACTCCTTTTCTTTGACTCTCCTTCTCTTCCTTCTGACTCTACTCCTCTCTGACTTCTCCTCCTTTTCTCTTATCTTTCTTTTCTCTCTAACTCTCCTTCTCTCTGACTACTCCTTCCTTTTCTCTAACACTCATTCCTTTTCTCTAACACTCCTTCCTTTTCTCTCACTCCTTCCTTTTCTCTCACTCCTTCCTTTTCTCTCACTCCTTCCTTTTCTCTCACTCCTTCCTTTTCTCTAACTCTCCTTCTCTCTGACTACTCCTTCCTTTTCTCTAACACTCCTTTCTTTTCTCTCACTCCTCCTGTTTAATTTCTTTCAGTCCGACTTCACGAATCGCCAACACTTCATTTTTCATTCATATTTAGAATGTACAAGTTTCCTTCCTTTATCATCATACTTCATCACTATTTCCTATCTTTATTTATTGCCTCTCTCTCTCCCCCCCCTCTCTCTATATATCTATCTCTTTTTATCCATCTGTTTCCCTTCCACACTTTCACTCAATCTTTCACAATTTCTCGTTCACTTATACCCTCTTTAACCTTTACTTGTTTTGAGACACATGCACACACACACTCTCTCTCTCTATCTCTATCTCTATCACACACACACACACACACACACACACACACACACACACACACACACACACACACACAGTTCTACCCACCTCACTGCTACGCCACAAAGCACTACGGGTTTTGAATACCAACTTTTATTCCCCGGAAGCCGTGAAAATGTGCCAAAATAAACGTTGTTGTTGGCCAGGAAATGTGGAGCACTTTTGAAAACTGGAATTCTTGCACTTAGGATGTAAAAGGCGAGACCCAGAGTGCTTTGTCCCAGGTAACTGTGGTATTCAATTTCATGATTACTATTTTTGACGTTCCCACACACACACACACACACACACACACACACACACACACACACACACACTTATGCACGTTGGCTCTCTTTCACACACACACACGTTGCCTCACACACACCTACACACTGGCTCACACACACATGCACACTGACTCTCTTTCACACACACACACACACACACACACGAATCCATTTTTTTGGTGTTGATGCAGGAAGGGCGAGGCGAGGGGCCCCCACTACACGACTCTACTCCTTACGATGGTCCTTTTGTGGTGAGGCAGTGGAGGCCTGAAGGCAGTAATTCCCATCTACACCATTATATAGGGAAACTTGTATTATTATTATTATGTACTAAAGATATATTGATAGGAGTCGTAGGTAGATAGGTGTATATATAGGTAGATATATAGTGGTAGGTAATGGGAGGTAGATAGGTATATAATTATAGGTAGATAGATTGCGGTAGATAAGGTGAGGTAAATACAGGTTGATAGATAACGATAGGTGAGGTCAATTCAGGTCAGGTAAGTTTGTGTTTACATTTATTTATATCAACAAAGTGTCACGTTGAATTATAAACAATACACACCTCTACCTAATCTTTTTTTTTTGTGGTGAACTGAGTGATCGCTTGAGTTAAAATTTGGATATAATATAACTTTTTTTAGTGACGTTAAGATAAAAACAAAACCAACCCCAACCAAAAAATCTTAGGTTATAAAAGGTCAGCATCACATTACGATAAAAATCAAAAGAAACTCCATGATACTGTGCAACAAATGCCTGCCTTTGGTGAATGGTGTGTGTGTGTGTGTGTGTGTGTGTCCCTGTAGCGTGGTGGAGTGTGTGTGTGTGTGTGTGTGTGTGTGTGTGTGTGTGTGTGTGTCCCTGTAGCGTGGTGGAGTGTGTGTGTGTGTGTGTCCCTGTAGCGTGGTGTGGTTTGTGATAAGGGTGTTGGAGGTGCCACGTGTGCGTTGGTGATAAAAGGCAGTAGTGAGTGGTGCCTGGGGGCGCTGCCATCCACACTGCCAAGATGGCGGACGCTAAACAAAAGACTCACACACCAAGGCGGCTCTCACTCTGGCTGCAGGCTGCTGATTGGCTGAGCTTAGTGTGTGTGTGTGTGTGTTGTTTGTTGTTTGTTGTTGTGGTGACGGTATGACAGCTGCTCTATCACTATACTTTATACACCAGCTGTGTGTGTGTGTGTGTGTGTTGTTGTTGTTTGTTGTTGTTGTTGTGGTGACGGTATGACAGCTGCTCTATCACTATACTTTATAAACCAGCTGTGTGTTGTTGTTGTTTGTTGTTGTTGTTTGTTGTTGTGGTGATGGTATGACAGCTGCTCTATCACTATACTTTATAAACCAGCTGTGTGTGTTGTTGTTGTTGTTTGTTGTTTGTTGTTGTGGTGACGGTATGACAGCTGCTCTATCACTATACTTTATAAACCAGCTGTGTGTTTTGTTGTTGTTGTTGTTGTTGTTGTGGTGATGGTATGACAGCTGCTCTATCACTATACTTTATACACCAGCTGTGTGTGTTGTTGTTGTTGTTGTTTGTTGTTGTGGTGATGGTATGACAGCTGCTCTATCACTATACTTTATACACCAGGTGCTTTATTTTGAATTCATTACAGCTGATCACATGACACTCAATATTATCATTACAGCTCATTACACCACACTACAGTACATGCCAACACATCATCACACCACATATCACTACACATCTAAAAAAACATCACATCACACCCCACCAACACATCATAATACACACCACACCTCACTACACCACACCACCACAACATCACACACCACCACACCAACACAAACACCAATACACCACACCATGAAAAAAAAAAAAAAAAAAATCTCCTCCTCCTCCATCCCCCTCTCCTCTCCTCTCTCACGACTAAACGCAAATTACAAGAAGTTAGTAAAATAGTTAAATAATTACTGCATTTCAAAACCGAGCGACCTGCAAGACCTTCCAACCATTTTAAAAAGATGGAGTGAGAAAATATATTAATTACTGAGCGTGCCTGGGGAGTGGGGGAGGAGGAGGGGAGGTGTTATGTGAAGGAGGGGAGGGAGGGAAAGTGGAGGAGGAGAGGTAAGTGGGAAGGGAATGAGTTGAGGTTAGAGAGGAAGAAGGAAGTAAGTGGTAATGGTGGTGGTGGTAGTAATGTGGAGAGGGAATGGTTGTGTGTGTGTGTGGAGTGGAGTAGGGTGGAGTGAGGTAGCCTAAATGTGGAGTAGGGGAGTGGGTATAAGTGGAGAGTGTATTTACCTCTTCCCTTCCATTCTCTCTACTCCATTCAGATCAGTACCCCATTCCCTATCCAAATTTCACTACTCCTTCCCACTACCTTCCGTCCCCATTCCCCTAATCCCCCCATCACCCCCCACAACCCAACCCGTCCCCTCCCATCGCAACCCAACCCACCCCGGCACCCACCCACGTCAATTTGCCAAGTGCATTTTCGGCTGATGATGTGAGGGTGGGGTGGGGTGGGGGTAGGGTGGGGTTGGGGGGTACTATGGACATTGTATATATACCCACGTCCGATACGGCTGTCTTTAGGGCCTGGGGCGGGGCGGGGCGGGGCGGGGCGGGGGGTGGGGAAAGAAGATACACGATCGAGGGGGTTGAGGGGTGGGTGGGAGATGATGGGGTTTGAAGGGATGGGGGTGGAGTTGGGGGTGTGGGGTGGGGTGGAGATGAATGGGGGTGTATATTAGTATGTGTGTGTGTGTGTTGGGGGGGTAGGGGGGCGCATCTCCCTTCATAATAACGTGGTTGGTTCCCTTAGGGCTTAATTTCAGGTATGAATTTTTTTAGGGAAGAGGAGGAGAAAGAGTGTGAGTAGGTAAGAAGAAGAAAGGAGGAAGGTTGAATAAAGGAAAAAAAGAAGAGGAAGGAGGAAGGAGGAGGGAAACAAATTGAAAAGGATGAGGGGAAGAAGGGAATTGAAAAGGGAGTAAGAAGAAGGAGGAGAAACTTTAAGAGAATAAGGATGCAAGGAGAATGGGAGAGTAGAGAAAGAATAAAATGAGAGAAAATAGAAGCTTGAGACAAAGTAGTGTGTGAGAGAGAGAGAGAGAGAGAGAGAGAGAGAGAGAGAGAGAGAGAGAGAGAGAGAGAGAGAGAGAGAGAGAGAGAGAGAGAGAAAGAAAGAGTTAGTTAGAGAGGGGGAGAGCTGATGGTGGGAGTAAGGGGGTGTGGGTGTAGGTGTAGGTGTTAAGGGGGTGTGGGGGTTGGGGTGTGTGGGGTGGGGTAGGGGGGAGGGGGACGCGCGTGATGAACATTTTCTAATAACTGTTTGTGTTGGTGTCGTCGTCGTCGTCAGCTGGGGTTGGTGGGACCCGCCTCGCCCGCATTAGCGTATGAAACTTTACAAAGGAGGAATCCGGTAATGAAGCCTGGTTATCCGCCTGCACTTACTGTTTCCACGAAAATTCCTAAATCACCCTGGGGAAGATTTACCCAGAACGCTGCATGGGTGGGGAAGGGGAATGGGGGAAGGGGAACACGGGAATAAAAGGGGGAGGGGAATGGGGGAACGGAAATGGAAAGGGGAACAGGGGATATGAAATGGAAATGGGGAATAAACAAGGGAGGGGAGTGGGGGAAGGGGAACAGGGGAATAAAAAGGGGAGGGGAATGGGGGAAAGGAAATGGAAAGGGGAACAGGGGATATGAAATCGAAATGGGGAATAAAAAAGGGAGAGGAACAGAGAATGAAAATGGGAAGGGGGAATAAAATGGGAGGGGAATGGGGGAAAAGAAATGGAAGGGGAACAGTGGAGATAAAAGGGGAGGAGAACAGAAAAAAGGAATAGGGAAAGAAAAGGGAAGGGGAACAGGGAAGGAAGTGAAGAGAAGGAAAGGAAAGAGTAAAAAATCAAAGAAGGAAAAGAAGGGGAAAATCAAGGAAGAAAGTATGGGAAGAAAAAGATGAGGGAATGAAAGAGGGGCTAAGGAAGGGGACAGGAAGAGGGAGAATGGAAGAAAATTATAAATGTGAATAAAGCATGGATAGGGAGAATAGATAAGGAAATTCTAAGCGAACTAAAACAACGTACAAGTGAGTGAGTGTGTGTGAGTGAATGTGCGTGTGTGTGAGTTAGTGTGTGTGAATATGTGTGTGAGTGTGCGTGTGTGTGTGAATGAATATGAGTGTGAGTGAGTGAGTGAGTTAGTGTGTGAATGTGTGTAAGTGAATGTGCGTGTGTGAGTGTGAGTGAGTGAGTGAATGTGTGTGAGTGAATGAATGTGAGAGTGAGTGATTACGGTACCTTCTTCCCTGATTTCCCCCTCCCTCTTTTCCTCTCTCTCTCTCTCTCTCTCTCTCTCTCTCTCTCTCTCTCTCTCTCACCCATTTCCCCACTCTCTTTATACGCTCATATGGCACTCGGAAAATCTCATTATTCGTGTGTTTGTGTGTACGTGTGCTGTGTGTGTGTACGAATGTTGTGTGTGTGTACGTCTTTCTTTCTGTAAGCAGGACAGGACAGGACAAGGTATATAAGCAGACAGACATACAGAAGGGAAAACATGACAGAGAGACAGAAAATACAGACAGACAAACAGACAGATAGAAGGGGAAACATGACAGACAGACAGAAAATAGAGACAGACAGACACACAGACAGGACAGACACACAGGCACACAGACACACAGGCAAACAGACAGACAAACAGACAGACAGACATACATAGAGTGAATCGTCTAGTGGTCTTTCTTACTGTGATGTGGCCTCTTTCTATACGTCCATCATCTAAATCTGTCCCTTTTCTGACCCCACTAATGTATTCCCTGTGTGTGGCTGTCATCTCAACACAAACCCTCCCTCTGTCCTCTTGTCACTCCACTCATACTCTCTCTCTCTTTCTCTCTCTCTCTCTTTCTCTCTCTCTCTCTTTCTCTCTCTCTCGTTCTTTTTTTTTCTCTCTTTCTCTCACATGTTCGTTTTATTCTCTTTCTCACACGTTCTTTTTTTTCTCTTTTTCTCTCCCTCTCTCATACACATACACACGTTGTTTTCTTCCTCTCTCTCTCACACACACATGTACACAAACGCAGAAATACACACACACACACACGCACACCCTCTCTCTCTCTGTCTATCTCACACAAACACACAAATACACGTATACACACACGCACATATACAACACTCTCTCTCTCTCTCTCTCTCTCTCTCTCTCTCTCTCTCTCTCTCTCTCTCTCTCTCACCCACACAAAAAAACCCACACACATTCTTCTCACAAATTTACCTTTCTTGACAAAATTGGAAGGAGGAGGTTCTGCTCTCGTCTCAGTTTGTTTGTCAAGAAAATAAACACCATCCCATAATCTTACTATATATACCAACAACAATCTGATCATATTTCTTTTATCCTATTATTATTATTATTATTGAGATTTGTATAT
>JAWZYT010005250.1:0-52500 GCA_034508575.1 Petrolisthes manimaculis
ATGAAGAGATTATCACATGGGTATTGGTATTGTTGTTGTTGTTGTTGTTGTTGTTTTTGTTGTTGTTGTTGTTGTTTTTGTTGTTATTATTGTTGTGAGGGGCAGAATCAATCCCTTTATTATCTCTCTCTCTCTCTCTCTCTCTCTCTCTCTCTCTCTCTCTCTCTCTCTCTCTCTCTCTCTCTCTCTCTCTCTAAAAATGACACACAACACGAGAGATTATCTGCTAATAAGTTAGTGTGTGTCATTAGCAGTTATTTGTACACCTGTAGATAGATCCTGTAGATAGAAGTGTAGGCAGCTTTGTCTGCCCGTGGTCACGCTGATGCGCCGCCACTAATACATTCCATCTGCCCGTCTCTGTGCCAGCTGGTCAATGATGCTATTGCTTGCGGCGCGGAGGTGGTAATGGGGCAGTTTGGGTTGGTCGGGTAGTGGCCAGAGAAATTTGTCCAACTCTTTCTTAAATTTCTCTAGACTGGGTTGAGTTGAGTCACGCAGAAATCTGGGTAGAGCGTTGAATAGAAGAGGCCCTCGTATCGAGAAGGCATTTTCTTTGATCGTTTTTATTTTAACTTTCCGTGTGTGTGTGTGTGTGTGTGTGTGTGTGTGTGAATAATCCTACTACAAGGGAAAGTTTTTATTTCATCAGTGTTTTATAAATGAAACCGACCAGAAAAAAAAATTATCCCACTAACAAAAAATATTGAAAAAAAAAAAAATAATAAAAAAAATAATAATAATAATAATAACAATAATACCAATACCATAATATTAATAATAGCAATATTAATAATAATAATAATAAATAATAATAATAATAGTAACACTAATAATAACAATAACAATAATAAAAATAATAATAATAAAAATAATAACAATAATAATAATAACAATAATAATAGTAATAATAATAATTATAATAATAATAATAAAATAATAATAATAATAGTAATACTAATGATAATAAAAATAATAACAATAATAATAACAATAATAATAATAATATAATAATAATAACAATAACAATAATAATAAATAAATGTTTTGCGTTGAGTGGGGGGGGGGGGAGTAAGAGTAGGGGGGGGGGTAGAGGGGGGGGGGTAGAGGAGGGGGGGGGAGGGGGGGGGTTGGAGGAATCATGGCGCTCCAATATAAAGAACAAAAAGTATTTAATTTTTTTTTTGTAATATTATACTTTTGGCGTCCGATGTTAAAACGTTTGTAGATATATTAAACGTTGTGTGTGTGTGTGTGTGTGTGTGTGTGTGTGTGTAACTTTCAGCCTGTGTGTGTGTGTGTGTGTGAATTTAACTTATGCTGTGTGTGTGTGTATTTAACTTTCAGCCTTTGTGTGTGTGTGTGTGTGTGTGTGTGTGTGTGTGTTCGTTAGGAAGGCCTTTTAACCTGTGTAAGCGTGTGTTAATAATAATGATTGTGAGTGTATGTGTATGTGTGTGAAATCTAATTGTGTGTGTGTGTGATGATACCGTGTGATGTGTACATAGTGGTTTACACACACACACACACACACACAAACTACACACACACACACAAAAGCAACTACACACACACACACACACGCTGAACAGACATCCCTCACCTTTAATATGTCACACACACACACACACACACACACTGATGTCATTAATAACACACACATACACATAAAAACACATTCATTTATCAACGCACACTTAAACGCACTCGGGGTTTATCACACACACACACACACTAGCCTAGTCGAATTTCAGTAGTATCATAGTAGTAGTAGTAGTAGTATCATAGTAGTAGTAGTAGTAGTAGTATCATCATAGTAAGTAGTAGTAGTAGCAAAAGATACAATAATTAATATAATATAATATTAATAATAATAAATAATAATATAAATAATACAATCTAACTAAGTCTATGGTCTAATATTTGCTTTATCATTTCAGAATTAGGCGACATCGGTAATAAAATTTAATACTCATTCTATTATTATTATTATTATTATTATTATTATTATATTAGTATTATTATCATAAAGGTCCTGGATATTAAGGTGGGCAGGGAAAGGGCTGGGATGTTATTCTTTCCAAGTTCGAAGGTTGTGTAGGTTAGCCAATTTGATTATTTATTATTATTATGGTTGATTTATTTTTTGTCCTTAGTTCTTGCGAGCTCTTACTCATTTATTTATTTTCTTAGAGTTTGTTGTCCTATCGGTTAATATCATATTATCTCGTAAAAATCACAATTAGCACAGAATTATCATTCTATCCTCACTATCTTCTCCTCACTCTCTCTCTAGCTCACTACACACACACACACACACCATACATATACCCTCCCTCAGCCTCTCTCTCTCTCTCTCTACACACACACATACATATACTCAACCTCCTCCTCACTCTCTCTCTCTACTCACACACACACACACACACACACACAGCCTACTCACTTTCTGTTAAAATCCACCAATCTCTCTCTCTCTCTCTCTCTCTCTCTACACACACACACACACACACACACACACAGCCTACTCACTTTCTGTTAAAATCCACCAATCTCTCTCTCTCTCTCTCTCTACACACACACACATACATATACTCACCCTCCTCCTCCTCACTCTCTCTCACTCTCTCTCTCTACACACACACACACATATACTCACCCTCCTCCTCCTCACTCACACTCTCACTCTCTCTCACTCTCTCTACACACACACACACCAATCTCTCTCTCTCTCTCCACACACACATACATATACTCCTCCTCCTCCTCCTCCTCCTCCTCCTCCTCCTCCTCTCTCTCTCTCACTCTCTCTCTCACTCTCTCCACACACACACATACATATACTTACATTGGATTGGAGGAGTTCCAGTAGACGTCAGGCAGATTATTACAGACCACTTCCAAAGGCAGACACTTCATCACTGCCAAAAACAACAACAGCAATTCAAACCACGGCATCTTGTTTGTTTGCCTTGTTTGGGCTTGTTTGGGCTTGTTTGGTTAGTTGCTTGGTTAGACTGCTTGCTTGCTTAGTTAGTTAGGCCTAGTTAAGGGTCGTTTGCTCGTTTGCTTGCTTGCTTGCTTGTTTAGGCTTTAGTTTGATACGAGATTGTGTGTGTAGCCCTAATTCTTTTTCATTCTTATTTTTCAACAAACCACTATTTACAACCCTGGAGTGGTAGTTGTGGTTGTTGTTGTAGTGGTAGTTGTGGTTGTTTGCTAATATTTTCCAATGTGTGTGGTTGTGGTATTGTGATTTTTTTTATTTTTTTTATTTCCCAGATTGTGGTAACTGTGGTTTTTTTTCAGATTGTGATGGTAATAGTGGTAGGTAAATTGTGGTTATTATTATTAGTATTATCTTTTTATTAATTATTATTAATATTGGTATATAAAAAAGTGTTCAGTAATAATCTAGTTATTTTTTCTTTTTTGTATATTTTTTTTTCGAGTTAATTAATGGTGTTGCTTAGTTTTTGTTATTTTCGTTACACTTATTATTATATATATTATTATTATTATTATCTTGACTCTTTGCTACATAATAATAACAATAATAAAAACAACAATAATAATAATAGTATTAATATAACTTTTTTCTCGTCGGATGCAAAATTATTTTATCTTTCACTTGTGGATTCTTGCACTCGATTTGTTTTTATTGTTGTTGTTGTTTTTGTTGTTGTTGTTGTTGTTGCAAATCCTCAGACCTTCCTTGCTTGCTTGCCTCCTTCCTTCCTCAGGGCTCCTTTGTTTGTGTGTGTGTGTGTGTGTGTGTGTAAGGTTAGCGAGGCAGACACACAAACAGACACAGGTTGAAATTGGCCCCAGTCTGCCGCGGTCTTGTGTGTGTGTGTGTGTGTGTGTGTGTGTGTGTGTAGCGAGGACAGGCAGACACACAAACAAACAAACGGGCAAACAAACACAAGTTGAGATTAGGCCCTGGTCTGTCGCGGTCTTGTGTGTGTGTGTGTATGTATGTATGTGTGTATGTGTGTGTGTGTATGTATGTGTGTATGTGTGTGTATATGTATGTACGGTTAACGGGACAGGCAAACAGACAAACAAACAAACAAACGAACAAACAA
Organism: Petrolisthes manimaculis; assembly: GCA_034508575.1. Classification (NCBI taxonomy): domain Eukaryota; kingdom Metazoa; phylum Arthropoda; class Malacostraca; order Decapoda; family Porcellanidae; genus Petrolisthes; species Petrolisthes manimaculis. The sequence goes on from JAWZYT010005250.1 coordinate 4,089, forward strand.
ACAAAGCTGTCAAAGATCAAACAGTAAGAGTCTGTTTGTTTTTATGTTTCAATTTTACTTCTTTTTGACGTAGCCTAACCTCTTTCCTCTTAACGTAGCCTAACCTTAATTCCTTTTTTTGACGTAGCCTAACCTTATTTCCTTTTGACGTAAGCCTAATTTTCTCTTGACGTAACCTAACCTTATTCCTCTTGACGTAGCCTAACCTTATTCCTCTTGACGTAGCCTAACCTTATTTCCTCTTGATCCTGACTTGCTCTTGACGTAGCCTAACCTCTTTCCTCTTGACGTAGCCTAATCTTGACTCCTCTTGACGTAGCCTAATTTGATTCCCTCTTCATGTAGCCTAATCTTGACCTAGCCTAACCTAATTTCCTCTCGAACCTTTATTTCCTCAATACCAAAAAACGTAGAAAGTGAACAAGGGAGATTTTCAAAGTTTAAAGAGAGAAAAAACAAAATTGGACAAAAGACACACACACACAGACACACAGAGAGAGAGAGACTATAGCAACGCAAATATATATATAAACAAAAGGGACTCCAAAAATTATTATTATTGTTGTTGTTGTTGTTTTGTATGCAACGTTAAATGTAGACCAAACGTAAGCAAACTAAAAAATGTGTCTTGTGTTGAAAAGATGTAATAAATTTTGTCTGATAATATACCACAGAAAATTACTCATCCACCATCTATATTATTTTATCTTCTTATTTCTCTTTTCTTTATTTCTCTCAAAGATTATTTTATTATCTTTTTCTTTATTTCTTATTTCTCTCAAGGTTATCCACAACTATTATTATTATTATTATTATTTACCTTTTTCTATACCTCTTATTTCCCTTTCAAAAGACAATCCACAACCAATTATTATTTTTATTATCTTTAATCTTTATTTTCTCAAGATTATCCACAGTTTACCAATTTCCAAAAACACTTCCAAAATATTTCCAACCACGATTTCACAAACAATTTTTTTTTACACAAATATATGATTACACAAACAATTATTTAGACACTGTAAACAATTACTTATTATTATTATTACCACTCGATTTAATTCATTTTCTAACTTACGTAGGTATTTCTTGAGTTTGTATGTATGTATGTATGTAAGCTCTCACACACACAAACGCACACACAATTACAATCTCACGTATCACTCGTTATAATAATAATAATAATATTTTCCACAATTATCATACGGGACTTTGAGCTTTTACAAAATTTACTTGTGTATGTATGTGTGAGTTTTTTTTCTCTATCTTCTTATTTTAGAAACTGTATTTATTTCCTTTTACTATGTATATTTTCTACACTGAATTGATCCTATGTGTGTGTATTGAATGTCCAGGTAAACACACATACACACACATACACACACACACAAACACAAACGCACACGTGTTTGCGCACCGACAATTTATAATTATCACGTTATTGAAACAAAACATTAAACACACACGTAAGTTTGGTTTTTTTCCTTTTTGGCGTGTGTACCTGTGTAATAAATCTAATTAGACACTTTTTACACCTGCATATATTTCAATCACATTACCAACTTATTTTCAAACACTTGTAACTTAGAATTCTATGTGTTTTCGGTAAAATGTTTATATTGGTAGTAAACATTATCACTTTTCATTATATATTCTTCTCTCTCACACATTTGTAATATTTATTTATCCATTAACTAACTTAATTCAGTGGGGCTATTATTTCAACTTTCCATTATATCTGTGTGTGTGTGTGTGAGAGAGAGAGAGAGACACACACACACACTAGTAGCTGTTGCATTCACTCACAAACACAAACACTACCACCACTATACACACACACACACACACGCGCACGCAAATCAACAGCAACAGCAACAGCAACAACAACAAACACTGCCACCTTCTCCTCTCAAATATAATAATAATATAAACAAACACACACACACACGCAGAGGACAAGAGACGATTTGGTTGGTTGGTTGGTTGGTTGGTTGCGTGCAAGAAAAACTACTCCGGGCCCGTGTGTTGTTGATATTGCGTTGGTGAGCGAAGACAGACAGACACACACACACAGACAGACAGAGAGAGAGAGAGAGACACGGGAAGAGACGGAGAGAGTAGAACGTACGCCCTTCTCTCACTGTGGCCTAGCCTTCTCTGAGCTGACGTGAGCCTGTGAGAGAGAGGAGAGGAGTGAGGGAGGGAGGTAGGTAGGTAGGGAGTATGGTAGCTGAGAGGAGAGGGAGTGAGGGAGGGAGGTAGGGAGGGAGTGTAGTCTGTAACCCTCCCCCACCCCCCTCCCCCCCACCAGCCCACAATATAGGGAGGAGAGGATGGGGGAGAACAGAGGGAGGGAGAGAAGTGGGGGAGAAATGTAGGAGGGAGAGAAGTGAGGGGATGGAGGGAACGGGGAGATAAATAAAGGAGGGAGGGAGAGAAGGAGAGAAATGGGGGAGAGACAGGAAGAATGGAACTGGGGGGGGGGAGAAATGAGGGAGGGAGGGAAGGAAGGAAGGAGAGAAATAGGTGCTACAAAATCATACACGTGTTGTTCTTTATTTACCAAGATATTTACTTTATTTAGTAATTCAAAAAAACAGAAAGTAAAACCCTGTAGTAGATAAAAGATAAAGTGATAAATAAAGATAGGAGGGACAACAAACACGAAGAAAGAAAGGAAGAAAGGAAGGAAGGAAGAAAGGAAGGAAGGAAGGAAGGAAGGAAGGAAGGAAGGAAGGAAGGAAGGAAGGAAGGAAGGAGATAGAAAGGAGGGACATTTGATAAAGAGAACATTTGATGGTAGTTTGGTTGTAAAAGGTTAGGTGAGGTTAGTTGTCTCTCTCTCTCTCTCTCTCTCTCTCTCTCTCTCTCTCTCTCTTTCATTTCTTTCATTTTCTCTCTCTCTTTCTTTTCTTTCATTTTCCTTCCCTTTCTTTTATTTTTGTTTATCTTTTTCCGACTATCCTATTCTCTCTCTCTCTCTCTCTCTCTCTCTCTCTCTCTCTCTCTCTCTCTCTCTCTCTCACACACACACACACACACACGCAGATTTACGCAACCATTATTTATTCACACGCGCACACACACACGCATATTCCCTTCCTCCTCCTCCTCCTCTTTCTCCTCCATCTCTCTCCTTCACTTCCTCTCTTCCTCCCTTTCCTCCCTACCTTTCCTCCCTCCCTTTCTCTCCTTCCTCCTCCTCCTCCCTTTCCTACCTTTCCTCCCTCCCTTTCCTCCCTCCTTCTTTCCTTCCTTCCTTCCTTCCTTCCCTCCTTCTTTCCTTCCTTCCTTCCTTCCTTTCCACACTTTCAATAATTAACCTTCAATCAGATAATGTTAAAGTTTATCTATTCTCGTAGGGGAAATATTTTGAATTGTGAAACTGACACACACACACACACACATACACACACACACACAGACACACACACACACACACACACACACACACACACACACACACACACACACACAATTAAACTCGTGTCACCAATCCATAACAAAAAAAAAAAAAAAAAAAAAAATGACAGTGACATGACAGACAACTTGTTATTTTTGTTATTTTTGTTATTTTTGTGTTTTTATTTTACGAGAGAGAGAGAGAGAGAGAGAGAGAGAGAGAGAAGAGGAATATGTGTGTGTGAGAGAGAGACGAGGAATATGTTAGAGAGAGTAAAAGAGAGAGAGTGAGAGAGAAAGTGAGTGAGATAGAGACGAGGAATATGTTAGAGAGAGTAAAAGAGAGAGAGTGAGAGAGAGAAAGTGAGTGAGATAGAGAGTGAGTATAAGGTTATGTCCATCTAGTTAATTATTAATGTGCCAATTTCCATTCTCCAATTCTCAAGCCTCTTTTCAATCCCTTTGTAATGCCGCCTCTCTCTCTCTCTCTCTCTCTCTCTCTCTCTCTCTCTCTCTCTCTCTCTCATTTATTCCTCTTCTCTCTCTCTCTCTCTCTCTCTCATTTATTCCTCTTCTCTCTCTCTCTCTCTCTCTCTCTCTCTCTCTTACCGGTTTGGTGGTAATTAAATATTTTTCCCGGATAATTTTAAGTGTGTGTGTGTGTGTGTGTGTATATGTGTGTGTGTGTGGTCTGCCGTGTGTGTGTGTGTGTGTGTTCGAAAAAGTGAGTCTTGAGAGGTTTCGAAGACTCACACCCGTAGTTTAAAAAAAAATAATTGAGGTCCCTTACTGGAGCTCTATGAACCCTCCAAATAATCCAGGCCACAAAACGCTTCAGTGTTTCGAATAGGGAATCAGCTGTTGCCTGGAGTAGTTTGGAGAATTCATAGAGCTCCATACATACATACACACACACGTGGGATTGTGTGGGATTGAGGGAAGAGAGAAAGAGGAAGGAAGAAGGGAGAAGGAAGGAGACAGAGAGGAAAGAGAGAAACGAAAGAAGGGGGGAGAGAAGGAAGAGACAAGAGAGAAAAAGGAGAGGGAGGGAGAGAAGGTAGAGGGGAGGGAGAGGAGGGAGGGAGAGGTGAGGGAAGGGGGAGAGAGGAGAGGGGAGAGATAGGAAACAAGATAGAGAAGTGAGAGGAGGGGAGGGAGGAGAGGAGAGAGAGAGGGAGAGGGAAAGGATGGGAGAGAAGGAGAGGGAGAGGGAGAGGGAGAGAGAGGGGAGAGAGAGGGGAGGGGAGAGAGGGGAGAGGGGAGGGGAGGGGAGAGAGGGGAGAGGTACAGGGGGAAAGTTCTGTCCATATAATCCGCTTTGCTGATTTTCAAAACTGAATTCTGGACAGTATGGGATCAACTATACTGGTGGTAGGATGGTAAGGATGGTAGGTAGGATGGTAAGGATGGATGGTAGGATGGTAAGGATGGTGGGTAGGTAGGATGGTGGGTAGGATGGTTGGTTGGTAGGTAGGATGGTTGGTAGGATGGTAGGTAGGATGGTAAAGATGGTGGGTTGTATGGTAAGGATGGTGGGTAGGATGGTTGTATGGTTGGTAGGTAGGATGTTAGGTAGGTAGGATGGTGGGTAGGTAGGATGGATGGCAAGTAGGTAGGATGGTAAGGATGAAAAGGGAATATAGATAATAATAACAACCACAAAATAACAACAATAACATCAACAACAATAATAATAAAAACAACAACAACAACAAAAGCAAAAACAACAACAAATAAAAAAAATAAATGAGAGAAAAAAAGTAAGCCAGAGTTGCCCCTAAAAAAAGAAAAACAAAAACAACAAAAATAACAACAAAAATAACAACAACAACAATAATAAAAGGTGTGGGTAATTAGCAGGTGTTGAGAGCAGGTGTTTTAGGGGGGGTAGGGGGGTAGGGGGGTGGGGGGGGAGGGGGCATTTTTTAGAGGGGGGGGACGAGGCGAAGGGGGTATTTTTTTTATTATTACTTTTTTATTTGTGTGTGTGTGTGAGAGAGAGAGAGAGAGAGAGAGAGAGAGAGAGAGAGAGAGAGAGAGACAGAGAGAGAGAGAGAGAGAGAGAAAGAGAGAGAGAGAGAGAGAGATTAATAAAGTTACAATATATTTTTCAGTTACTCGTTTGTTTGTTTGTTTGTTTGTTTGTTTTTTTCTTCCAAAGTCAAAGAAAAAAAAATTGTACTTTTTCATTTTCATATTTTTGAGTTTTTGATTTGGACTAAAAAGTTTATAATGATTCCTGTGTGTGTGTGTGTGTGTGTGTGTGTGTATGGGGGGAGTGTTGTTTTCGAGTTAATGATGTGTGTGTGTGTGTGTGTGTGTTATGGAGATTCAGTTTCACATTTTTCACATTTACAAATTAGTACCACACACACACACACACACACACACACACACACACACACACATAAATCTCCCTCTCTCTCTCTCACCCTCCTTTACCCCCCTCCCCTCTCTTATACACACATACAGTTCCCGCTCTCTCTCTCTCTCTCTCTCTCTCTCTCTCTCTCTCTCTCTTCATCATTACCCACATTTACATTACAAAAATATTCATTACAGTTGAAATAATTAATCTTTTCAAAATATTCGTCACGGAAGAATAAATAAATTCACACATTTTAAAAATTATGACACTCGCTCTTTTTTTTTTTTTTTTTGTCCATTCATTTTTTTTTGGAAAGAATTATATATATTCTTTTTAAATTATTATTGAGGTTTGAATATGTGGAAGAGAGAGAGAGAGAGAGAGAGAGAGAGAGAGAGAGAGAGAGAGAGAGAGAGAGAGTTAGGTGTGTGTGTGTATGTGTGGTGGGATGTGTGTCTGTGTGTGCGTGCGGGAAAGAGTGATGTGTGAGTGTGTGTGTGTGGTGGTGGGATGTGTGTGTGTGTGTGTGTGCGTGCGGGAAAGAGAGATGTGTGTGTGTGTGTGTGCGTGCGTGAAAGAGATGTGTGAGTGTGTGTGTGCGTGTGAAAGAGGGATGTGATAGTGTGAGTGAGAGAGTGAGTGTGAGTGAATGTGTGTGCGAGAGATGTGATGAGTGAGTGAGTGAGTGAGTGCTTTTCTCATAATAAGTTCGGGGTTTTGAACATCCGAACGAGACAATGTAAACCTAACCCGAAAAATGAAACAGACCATTAATGTTTCGAATAAAATGCTTCGAAACATTAACTTTGTCGCTTCGTGTGATCGAGAAATAAAGGGCTGAAAATTAAAAATAGAAAGAATAAAGAAAGTAAAATAAAACAGACTGGTGATATTATTTCTCTCCCTTCTCTCTCTCTCTCTCTCTCTCTATCTCTCATTTCTCTTTCCTGTCCCTCTCTTTCTCTTCATACTTGCTTCCATCCCTCTTCATTACTCTCTCTCCTTCCCTCCTGTCGCTTAAATCTGCATATATGTTAATGTTTACCGGTACTGTGTGTGTGAGAGAGAGAGAGAGAGAGAGAGAGAGAGAGAGAGAGAGAGTACAGCAGAGAGAGAGAGACAGACATAAAGAAAAGATGAGAGAGAGAGAGAACAGTAGAGAGCTAGAAAGAGAGAACAGTAGAGAGAGAGAGGGACAGACAAAAAGAAAAGATGAGAGAGAGAGAGAGAGAGTACACAAGAAAGAAAGAGTACATGAAAAGAGAGAATAAAAATAACTGGAAAGTGAGAGAAAATTGATTGATTGATATTAGGTGCCACAACAGAGAGAGAGAGAGAGAGAGAGAGAGAGAGAGAGAGAGAGGTTGGTAGGTCACACACACACACACACTACTAGACATTATCATAAATACAGTAGTAGTAGTAGTAGGTAGGTGTGTGTGTGTGTGTGTGTGTGTGTGTGTGTGACAGCTTAGGTTAACTATTTCACCATTTACTTATTATTATTATTACGTAGTCTACCGTTTATTACCTTACCTCTCTTTTATCTCCTACTCTTATTTTATCTGTTTTATCTCCTCCTCCTATTTTATTTCATTCATCTTTTATTTTACCTTCCCTCTTCTATCTCCTCCTATTCTATTTTATTTTATAATTTGTTATACCTTCCCTCTTCTCTGTTTTATCTCTATTCCCCTTTCTATATCTCCTATTATATTTTATTTCATCCCTCTCGTTTCATCTCATCTTTTTGTTGTACCTTCCCTTCTCCCCCTTTATCTCCTGTTATGCCTTTCCTTTCCTCATCTATCTTATCTCCAGTATTATTTCACCTTTTGTTTCTTTATCTCTCCTGTTTTTATCTAATCACTCGATTTCCCTTCTGCTATAGTTTCATACTAGACCATAAGCCAGTGCTACGCACGGTACGATATTTTTCCTTCCCAGCGTGGAATGTAAACAAACCGAGTGGGTTGCCAGGCGTACGATAAAAGTGAAGTATGTGTAATTAAGTAGTTAGTGGGATATCTTTTTTGACGAAAATGCCGTCCCCCCTCACCGTCACACTTTCCGTGTGTGAATTCCTGGCAGTGTAGGTGGTCACATGACAATTTGTATACCATGACCGTCTCTTCATTTAGATTATATATACTTATCTCCATTTCTCCTCTCTAATAACCCTTAATTAAATGGCCGTGATCGTATGAAACTTGTGGAGGCTTCAGATTCCTCCTGACCATGCCACGAACGTAGTAAGCTCCTTCCATATAGGTGTTTCGTGGCAATATTTGAAGGACTCGTTTGTTTACCTTCAAAATTCTGATCAGTCACTACGTCACAGGGTCCGTAAGTAAGTTTTTTCCAACATAGTATCTTTGTCACTTGTTTATATTTCTTCTTACCTTTAAATTGGTGAGGGAGGTCAGGAAGAAGGTGAAGACAGGGGGGGGGGGGGGGGAGAGGAGGAAGGTGAAGACAGGGGGGGAGGGGAGGGACACACACCATCACTCCTCCTCCTCAACACACCGAGTGATAAGATGGCCGCTGACACATGGAGAAAGAGAGTAGGGAGAATAAAAACAAAAGGCAATAGACGGAAATGAGAATGGGAGTAGGGGCAGTAAAAAAAAAAGAAAGGAAATAGAGAAATGAGTGAAAAAAATAATGGAAATAGAAAAAAAGTAGAGTTGGGACTGTAAAAATAAGGAAATAAAGAAAAAGAGAAGAGTAGGGAGTGAAAACAAAAAAGTAAATAGAAGGAAAGGAGAAAAAGAGAAAGTAGGGACAGTGAAAACAAGAAAGTAAATAAAAGGAAAGGAAAGGAGTAGGGACAGTAAAAAAAAAGGTAAATAGAAGGAAAGGAGGGAGTTGAAGAAATAAAGAGAGACCTACAGACAGACAGACAAGTTTAGGTTATATGACTGAGGCAATGATTCGAGCAGGGATGAAGTGTCTAAAGTTAATTACTCCCATTAGTTTTTTACCAGATTAAATTAGCTATCCGTTTATTTATATGAGTGGGGGCACTTTGGAGAGAGAGAGAGAGAGAGAGAGAGAGAGAGAGAGAGAGAGAGAGAGAGAGAGAGAGAGAGAGAGAGAGAGAGAGAGAGAGAGAGAAAATACACACACACAAAGTTAGAGAAAATACACACACACACACACACACACAGATAGCAAATGAATGAATAATTATTATGAAGTAGAGAGAAATACTTAATATACTTAATACTACAGTACAGTATTATTAGTAAATAAAATAGTGCATAATAATGTAATAAGTACACTGTTTTTTTTATTAAGAAACATTTTACTTTCAGTTATAATAATTTCCCCCTTCCCTCTATAAGAAAAAAATATTAAAAAAAATTACTACTAATAATAATCATCCTTTGGAAACATACAAGCAATTAATTAAAAGGGAACTGAATGAAAACTGCTACCTACCTAAATAATAAAACCAGGGAAATATTAACTCAACTCGGAAACACTAAACAAAATGAATTATCTACATTAACAAAAATAATAGACACACATACATTTCATTACATTAACTAGATGGCGAGAGAAGACAACAAAATAATAATTATCATTATAAACTTCATATGACTTATCGATAGTCGAGAAATAAATATATACAAAGTTGACAGGTGGTGTGAAGTGAGTTTTCATTTTTTTTTTTTTTTTTTTTTGAGATGCTATGTTTTCCTGTCAGCCTCAAGCATCCCTCAAAAAAATATTGTACAGTCAGTCATAAGAAGTCTTGCATCAAGGGAATCAAGCGAGAAAAGAAAACAAAAAAAAAACAATGAAACAATATTACACAATTTTTTTTTTTCAACCAACATCAATAGTTTCTCAATATTATTTTGCGGTAATTTTTTATATCTTTATTTTATTTTTTTGCAAGGACTATTACTGATTGTGACTGTACACTTGTAAACTATTATGTATTTCCACTCATCCAATATATTTTCGGTGAATTTCAAAGGTTTGGGTTATTTTTGGAGTACAGTACTGTACAGTATATTGTATAATTTTCAAATGCAGGAAAAATATTATCTGTAAATGAGGTTTGGTAATTTCAAATGGGTATTAGTTATACTTAGAGTACTGTATATTAATTACTCGAAATATTTGAGCAACAACAACTAATTGGTGTATATAACCCACAAACATAAACAAGGTATAAGTACTGTATATTATTGATGGCTGGTATTATATCTGAGCAAAGGTTTTGACTATTATTCTATCTATCTATCTATAGCTCTCTCACCTCGTTCCTCCCAAGGGGATGGCCACGGCAGAAGTGTCTCCAGTTATTCCTGTTCCAACACTCCCTCCTTACTCTGCCCCTCATGTTTCTCTCCTTACTCGGTCCATCCCTACTCTGCCCCTCATGTTTCTCTCCTTACTTGGTCCATCCCTACTCTGCCCCTCATGTTTCTCTCCTTACTTGGTCCATCCCTACTCTGCCCCTCATGTTTCTCTCCTTACTTGGTCCATCCCTACTCTGCCCCTCATGTTTCTCTCCTTACTTGGTCCATCCCTACTTTGTCGCTCATGTTTCTCTCCTTACTTAGTCTATCCCTACTCTGCCCCTCATGTTTCTCTCCTTTACATACATACTCTTCCACTTTGTTCTGCCATCTAACAGGACTAATTTTTAGAGTACTGTATATAAATTGCTAGAAATATCTGGCTAAATTGATTGCTGGTATTTTCTGAGCAAAGGTTTAAACTATTTTTGAAGTATATACACTTTTTTTTTTTATATATGTTCCAACACTGGACATAGGCTTCATCAAGCCCGTTACCGTGGCCCAGGTCAACTGCTGCTCACACACACACACACACGTCACGACTTCCGAACTGGTACCCAGCCACAGAGAGAGGGAAGTGAGGGTTATTCCCAAACACTGAGGGTGTTATGGTACCAGTGAGTGTGTTATGGTACCAGTGAGTGTGTTATGGTACCAGTGTGTGTGTTATGGTACCAGTAAGGGTGTTATGGTACCAGTGAAGGGTGTTATGGTACCAGTGTGTGTGCTATGGTACCAGTGAGTGTGTTATGGTACCAGTGAGTGTGTTATGGTACCAGTGAGGGTGTTTTACTGGTGGAATATATTATCTGAGCAAAGGAATCAATCAACTTCAGTGGAATAATTTAGCCACGGAAGTAAAATATTATCTATGCAAAGTATTCAGCTTCAATGGAATAATTTAAGGATTTCAGCTTCAATGGAATAATTTAAGGATTTCAACTTCAGTGGAACAATTTAGAATTTCAGCTTCAGTGTAATAATTTAGGATTTCAGTTTCAGTGGAATAATTTAGCCGGGGGAGTATTCCACACGGCACTGGAGGTCCGCTTGGTGAACCTCTTCCGTTTGATGGGGAACATATCGGTGAGGTTGGGAGCCTGTAGGAGTTCCTCGGGTATGAAGATGTCATCGAGGGGAGGAGGGTAATACTCTTGTTGGATCAGAGCACTGTTCAACTGGGACTCTGAAAAATAAATAAATAAATAAATAAATATATATATAAAATAATAATAAAAAAAAAAAAAAAAAAAAAACATACCCTGTATATATAATAATATTAAATATAAAAAAGGGATGGATGGAACTGTGACTGAAAAAATAAATAAATAAATATATAAAATAATAATATTAAATAAAAAAAAAGGGATGGATGGATGGTCACACAAATAAATAAATAAATAGATGGAAGGGATGGATCAGAGCAATGTTCAACTGTAATTCTGAAGACAAATAAATAAAATAAAAAAATATAAAAAAGGGATGGATGGATGGTCACACAAATTTAATATAATAAAATACTCATCCTGTTATTTAAGTCTATGAAATTTAAGCGGGTACAAAACATAGTAAAGGAATATATATGCTTAAAAAAAATATATATATACAGTATATACAATCTCCTCTCTTTTTATGCGAGTTTAAATTATGAGAATTTGAAATAGTGCTTATCATGAACAAAATTAAATAAATGCAATTTACACGAACTCTTAAAATAACACGAACAAGGAGGCTCAATTTTCAAGTTAAAGTACCATTATTTCTTATGGAAATGTACAATTCACTTTATGCGACCCCTTCAGGAACCTAACCTTAAATAAAAAAAGAGGAGTGTATACAATTATAATGAAAATAATAATGATATATGCCATTAAATCTGATTGTGACTTACTCATGGCCCAGGCGGGTATTTTCTTCTTTGGTGACGAGTCGTTATCGGTGGAGTCGTCACTCTTGAGGTCGTTGATGTTGTAGTCGTTGGCGTTGTTGTTCTTGACGGTCTTCTTTTTCTTCTTGTTTTGTGGGGTCATGACGTAGCTGTCGGCGGTTTGTTTGGTGTTGGTGTAGGTGGTGTTAAGGCCAGTGTTGTTGGTGTAGGTGGTGTTTAGGCCAGTGTTGGTGTAGGTGGTGTTAAGGGCTGTATTGGTGGTGTTGTTCTCCTTATCGTCACCACCGGCATTGTAAGTGTTGTTCAAGACAGCCTGTAAGTGTGGAGGAATCAGTCACAAAATATGATAAACAAACTATACCCTGTTCAAAACTTTTGTTCCTTTTGGCCTCTTATGCTTAGATAGATAGAAATAAATAGAGCGATAGTTAGATAGACAGATAGAGGCTAGTGGAACACAAATTTTGAACAGACTATAGTTATGTAAACAAATAAAAACAATATACAGTAAATAAAATATGTTCAAACCAGCTTGTAAGTGTGGAAGAATCAGTCACAAAATTTTATAAACAAACTAAGCCTAACTAGTTATGTAAACAAATAAAAACAATATACGGTAAATAAAATAAAACAAACTAGCCTAATAATTTATGTAAACAAATAAAAATTAAATAAATTGTTCAAACCAGCCTATAAATAAGTGTGGAGGAATCAGCCACAACATTAAAAAAACAAACAAACTAGCCTAACAATTATGGAAAAAAATAAAATAAAATAAAATAAATAAATAAAAAATAATAATAATAATAATAAACAACGCTATAATAAATGACATAAAATTCCACCAACCTTGCGTACTGGTGATGCCGCTGCCTTGCGTTGGATCTCCTCCTGTTTGAGTCGCTCCAACTCTCTCTTCTCACGGGCCATGCGTTCGGCTTCCTCGGCTTTCCTGTCGAATCAAGAAGTTTGGGGTTTGTCGTTATGGGGTTGATTCCAGTCATATTTATTCGTTGTGGTTTGCAAGCACGCAAACAAAAGGATGTTAGAATTATGTATTGGTTAATATCATCTCCTTAAATAACTGCAAACTATTAATTTGTTAATATTACCTCCTTAAATAATTGCTAACTACATAATCATTTGTTAATGTTGATATATATCCTTAAATAACTGCCAACCGTATAATTATTTGTTAATATTATCTCCTTAAATAACTGCTAATTATTTGTTAATATTACCTCTTTAAATAAATAATTGCTAACCATATATAGTAATTATTCTACTTTGGTATTTGACTCACCTCCTCTTATCTTCCTCCTGAAGTCTTTTCTGTTCAGCCAGCCTTGCTCTCCTCTCTTCCTCGTATCTCTTCACCTCTTCCAGTCTTTTCTCCTCCTCTATCTGCTTCCTTTTCTCCTCTTCCCTCCTCCTACGTTCCTCTTCTTGTTGCTCTCTGATCTTGAGTGCTTTGGCCTCCTCTTCCGCTCTCTTCTTGGCTAGTAGTTGTTGTTTCTTGCGGTGTTGTTCCTCTCGTTGGCGCTCCTCACGCTGTCGTCTTTCGCACTCCTGCTGTTCCTTCACTTCCAGGGCCTTCCTTTCTCGCTCCTCTCGTGCTTCCTGTACCCGACGCATTCGCTCGTCGTTTAGCCTTAGACGGAACGAATACAAACACAGGTCATGGAAGGTGTTGGTGATTTAAATGTGTTGATAACTTAGTGAGAGAGGAGAAAGAGGAGAGAAAGAGGGAGAGGAGAAAGAAAAAAAAATAATACGAGGACAGAAGAAGAACACAGAATGGAGTAATAATAAAAAGTTAATGACATAGCAACTGAGAATTGAAATAGTGACGTTATAACATGAAAGGCGAAAAAAAGAGAATAAAATAATATATAGTTAAAATAGTGATGGATAACCTGAAGGAAAAAAAAAAAAAAAAAAAAAAAAAAAAAAAAAAAAAAATGCAATGGACCTTACTGGAGCTCTACGAATCCTCCAAAATAATCCAGGCCACAGAACCCTGAAGTATTTCCAATGGGGAATCTTTTGCCCGGAGTAGTTTGGAGAATTCGTAGAGCTCCAGTAAGGACCCTTAATTTTTTTTTTAAACTAAGGGCCAATGTGCCGTGACTGTATGTATGTATGTATCTACCTCTTCTTTTCTTCTGTTTTGGCTTTCAGTAATTCTTCCTTCTTTTTCATGGTGTCTTCAGCTTTCTCTCTCTTACGTTGAAGTTCTTGTTGTCTCTTTTCCTCCAGTTCTTCTCGGGTTGGCTTGATCGCTTGTACCTAAAACAGAAAATCACTATCAAGAGATGGAAAAAAAAAAAATAATAAATAAAAAAATAAATAAATAAGCACAGAGAGGGACAAAATACTTACTGATATAGGTGAGAGTTTAATTTATTTCTCCTTTTGTTTTGTATTGGTAAATTTAGAGCCTACTCCCCCTAAACCCCATCCCCAAGCCTATCCTCTACTCTCACAACTCCCTAAACCCCCACCAGCCTGTCCCACTATTCCCACACCTCCTTAAGTTAAATGCACACTTTCATTCACTTCCTCTTTTAGTAAAATATAAAACACAACTCATAAAGTGAAACCTGAAAGCCATCCACCCACCTTAATGAAAGACGACACTCCAGCGATGATATTCATTGGTCGACGTACTTCATTGGGCGTCCCGAAGGTCTGCAAATGGATTGTAATACTTTGGTTAAGGGAATAATTCACTTTATTTTTACACTGGAGTGCCTTGATTCCTCCAAATTATGCCAGGAAACAGGAGCAGATAAATAAAATACAATGGTGTTCTGTTGCATGGAATAGAATGGATGAATCATCATTTGCTCCTGATTTACCAACAGTGCCTTTTCTCCTTAATTAACTTTCACCACTCTGTACCTTGGTTGTCTTGTGCAGCTCCGAGGATGAGGACGAGGACGAGGTGAGACCGAGGCCGAACTGGAGACGCGAGAACATCCTTGGTGTGGGAGTGATGCCGCCGGAACTGGTATAAGTACTGCTGCCCGTGTTGGTCAGATGGTGGAGCCCGAGGCCTTTCTGAATGTGGGTGGGGCGGGATTGGGTGAATTTTATTTCATTTTAAGGTTATTTATTTATTATTTCTAAAGGGGAAGTGCAGTGATGGAGTGGTAAATTTTTCCAAGTTATTCCAAGCAATAGTCTACCATTGTTTGTGTTCATATGGTCTTGTTTCCTGGCATACTTTAGACTAGGAGGAATTAAGGCACTCCAATGTATTGTACCAAAAGTATATTATCCCTTTAACATTTAGGAAGCGGTTGGTTATTTGTGACATTCTAAAACTGTTTGGCATTTGTGTTCAGAGTGATGTACAGTAATTACAGAGACAAAAATATAGATATAAAAATATTAGAGTTACCTTCTCTATATGCACTGGTGAAAATCTGGCTCCTCCTTTCTGTCTTTCCTCGTTCTGAAAATATAATATCCAGTCAAACCTCAATAATATATAATACCATAACAGGTGAATCTAAATAGGCACTAAATTGATACAAAGGTTAAGTGGAATACGGTATAGCCACAAACAAATAACCACCGACACTTTCCTTCCATCGTAATAAATATCTTGGTAATAAAGAGCAACATGTGTATAATTTTGCCGCACCTCATACGTAATAATAATTAAGAGAGGGTCGAGTTGACGTATGGTGTTGTATGATTATATTTTGATATGATATTGATATATTCGCACGGTGGAAGGAAAGTGTCGGTGGATATTTGATTGTGACAAATTTGGAGCAACTGATTCCTTCAAACAATTCCAAGCAACAGACCACCATTATTATTGTTCATATGGTCCTGTTTCCTGACATACTCTGGAGGAATCAAGGCACTCCAATGAACCAGTTGATTATTACCCCCTGAATTATTCAAATTACTACTACTACTACAATTATTATCATTACTACTACAGTACCGTACTACTTCCAAGATCTTTATGGTACCCCTTGGTGAAATTCAAACAACTATTTAAACTATGTAAACAGTGAATCCCTCAACTATTCCACCTAATAAATATGACATCAACAGTGGAGAATTACAGTACCTTAACTACATAACACCAGACAATACCATCCTATATTATTAAGACGTCAGTTAATAAATACCGTCAACTACACAACACCAAAATATACCACCTTATAGAACACCAGACTACACCATCCTATAATTACAACATCAGTTAATAAGTACCAAAATAATACCAGCTAATATAACCCCAAACAATACCACCCTACTGTACTGTACATCAGACTACTTGGTGCAAATCACACCTTGGTCTGCTGTTTGATCTTGGCCTTCTTTGTCTTCCTAGCGAATGTGAGTGCTCGTGCCAGACTCTTACGTGCAGCTCGCTTGGTGGAACTACAGCGCTGAGAGGACCACGGACACTATTTACTAACTTTTATGCAACGACATGAAGAGTAATATCCACTAAAATTCATCAGTACTATTGTTGGGTTCATGATGGGACCATTTCTATATACCACCCGGGAGAAGAACATCAACAACAACAACCCCCCACCCCAAAATCTTAAGTTTATCTTAAAAATTATATTCAGTACATATAGCATGATGCATCTGAATTAGTTTTGCAATAATGCTAGGGAAACACCTGAAAAAAATAAAAATAAAATAAAATAAAAAATAAATGAAATAAATAAAAATACGATAAATTATGGAAATGTCAGATAGTTTCTTTTGACCCTGAACGGTGCCACATACCTTGAGACCTTTGTTTCCAGAGTGCCGTGTGACCCGAGCTGGTGAACGGATAACCTGAAACACAACCGAAGCAATGAAGTTTAATGGGCAAGTTTTGTGTTTAGTAAATCTGGAGCAACTGAATCCTCCAAACTATTCCAAGCAACAGAATAACACCATTATTTTTGTGTTAGTAAATGTGGAGCAACTGAATCCTCCCTTCAAACTATTCCAAGCAACAACAGAACACCACTATTTTTGTTAACCTGAGCCCGTTTCCTGACATACTTTGGAGGAATCATGTCACTTCAATGTACAGTTGCCAAAAAAGGTATTGCGACAACTATTGATACAACATTATATACAGTATATTAATGTCCATAGTTGTTTGTAGGGATTATAAGTATGTATTGCAGAAGGATATGTATATTTCCTTCTGTTATACATGCTTATAGTCCTTACAAATACTTGTGGATATTACTAGGGTTAAAGTTCTATCAAGATTTGTCGCAATACCTTTTTTGGCAACTGTACAGTACCAAAAGGGAATTACCCCCTTTAGGAAAGATTCTCTCGTTGATAAATTGGAATATCTGGGATTCCTTCAAACTTTGCCATGAAACAAAATTAACAAATCATCTCCATATCACTAATAAGTTATCTGATATTTAGACCTTAATGTTCAACAAATTCTTTTGGGTAAACAAACTTATTTTCTTCCCTTTATAATCTATTAATATGGAGATAAATGCCTGGTATATATATAATAAATAATAATAATAATAATCTTTGTAGGAATCAGAGGCCTTTCAGCGACCCTAATATTCAATAACGTATTCTGGGTAAACTAACTTATTTTCTTTCCTTTATAATCTACTAATATGGAGATAAATGCCTGGTATATACATTAAACAAAATAAAAATAATAATAATAATCTACTAAACAATGACTTACTTCCACATCTTCATTGGTCAGCTCCTCCACTTCTGTAACCATATCCACGGGTGTGTCTGTGTGTGTTGCTGTGCCTCTACCCATTCCACTATACCTAATACACAAAGTACAAGTTATCCTTAATTAACAAAGAGAAATAATTAGTGTATGTAGTACAGTACAGGTATACATTTAAAAATATGCAAAATAGTCTTCACACAAACTTAAAAAATACAATCAAATAGTCTTCAATCATACAATCAATTTTTTTCGACAATAATAATTACTTGACAAGACAAGAGCAACTTACTTTATGTTAGGCCGAGGAGAGAATCTTAAGGGACTCCTGCCAGTCCGACCCTGACCATGGAACAGCTTTGGTGAACCTGATGAATCTTTGATATGGTTGAATCTAGTCTGTGTTGAAGGTTTTGGGGATTGGTGTGGTGAGGCTTTAACCGGACTCTTCTTGATGGGGTGAACCTGACGCATCTTTGAACGAGTTATACGTGTCACTGGCTGTTGTTGGGGTTGAGGTTGGGGTGCCTCGGTGAAGCACCCAACAGTGATCTCCGATGTGATGGATTTTACCGATGAAACTCCCGATGACGAGACAGAATCGTGGGAGTCGTAGTGCCTTCCCTTCTTGGTGTCGGGTGAATCTGCTTTGTCTACCGGCAATCTCTCTTCAGGATCGACGCCCTCATCGGTCTTTTTACGCTTTGTACTTGAGGAAGAGATAAACTGTTCCTCTACAACTTCCACTGGTCGTTTCTTTGTTCTTGTTGTTCTTGTGTTATGTGGAGCAGCAAATATCTGGATGACTGAAGTACTATTTACCACATTCGTCTCAAACGATTTTTTCTTAGTGTGTGTTGATATGGGTTTGGGAACTTCAATGACTTCCACTTCTTCCTCTTTCTCTTCTGACTGGTTATCAATTACTTCTGGTTCATTACACTCCACCAATTCCTTCTTCTTCTGTTTAGTACGAGTCACTCTGGTAGTTGTAATGTCTGTTGGTGGTGGTGGTGGCATCTGTGTTGTTGTTATCACCTTCTGTTTAGTACGTGTTGTTCTGGGTTTGGCCACTGGTTGCTTCACATAGTCCTCATCATTATCAGAGTCCGATACATCAATAAGTGGTTTGAAACACTGTAAAGCTTTCTGTTTGGTGCGTGTAACTCGAGGTTTGGGAACAGGAGTGTTGGGTATTTCACATTCATCTTCATCCATACTTTTCACACTTGAGGATTTATCAACCACATCCATACACTGAGTTTTTACTTCAGGAGAGATGGCAGGCAAAGGCATAATCTTGTTTACCTTCTCCTTGTTCTTTACATTTTCCTGAGATCTTGGAATCTCATTTTCATCATCACTTTCCTCAAGTCTTAATGACAAATTTGATGTGTCTATATTTTCCTTCTGGTTTGATTGAGTGGATTTCACTACTATGGCATTAGCAACAGTCACCTGTGTTGTGTTTTGAGAGCTCTTGTTTTCAGCATCTGTGAGATGAGATGAGTTACAAGAATCAACTTTTTCAATCAAGACAACCGGTGATGTACGAGTAGGAACCCTGTTGTCTGTATCTATATCTTGTGTTGTAGTAATGGTAGTGGACTGTGTAGATAGTCGTTCTCGGTTGAGGTTAACACTGATACAATGGTTGGTGTTGATAGAGGTCTTGGTTGGAGTCTTTACATCATCCGTGGTAGAGGATGCAGGTGTACTAATTTGTGGGGGAGTTTCTTCTTGTTGCTCCACCACATCTTTTCTGTTCACCTTGACATCACAAATTTGAGACTCTGGTGATACTTTCTCAGTCTCCTTGGATTCAGATCTGTAAATATACAGATGACATTAAGTGGGGATGAAGCTAAATCCTTTAATTAAAATCCAATAGTCTCATAATAAGTAGATTAAGATTTCTACCTCCTAACCATCCTGATAACTATAATCTTCAATAACACTGTGATTAAGAATAGTGAGTCTAAAGTTATTAGGAGTTACCGGTACTTTAGATATTAAACTGAAATTTGAGTTACACTTGCATTCAGTGGCCTCATCAATTTCTCGACAAATGTAATAAAATCTATATTGATGAGTGTTGTTTTAAATTCCTTTTGCTGTCTCACTTTAAGTATTGTTCACCAATTTATATGTCTTCTGCTGACTCACATTTAAGTGGGACAGGTTTGGGTGGGGGTTTAGGGGACAGGCTTGGGGGTTCGGAAGTAGGGGGAGAGGATTGGGAGGGGGGTTAGGTGGGTGCGGGAATAGGCTTTCTACCCCTCCGAAGGCTGTCGTCCCCTACTCCCGCACCGCCTTAAGACTTTTAGATAGGGCATTTTACCAAGTCAAATTTCTACTTCCAAATCTTAACCATACCAGGTACCTGTTATTTACTGCCCGTCTGGAGCCGCCACGTTTCTTCACAGTAGTAAAGGTAGTGGTTTGCTCTGGGGTGGATGGTCTACGCATCTTCCGGTTCAATTTCTGTCCCAGGTTATTCTTCACCTTCATCATGGCCAGCTGTCAGGGAAGGGGGATTTAATTTAATTGATGGATATTAGGCGCTGCAACATCGAGGTCCTATAGCGCCAGAAAAAGGTGACAGAGAGGTGTGACAGCAAGTAAGGGAAAAAGGGAGGTGTTTGTTGTGGTTTAAGGGGTGTGGGGGAATATATCATACAACATACAACAGCAACACCTTACGTCAACTCAACCCCCTCGGTTATTATTATTATGAGGTGCTGGAAAATCATTCACGTGTTGTTCTTTATTACCAAGATAAATTATTTTGATTATAACTGTACGTGCAAACACACTCATCACTCACCCACCTGCTCACTCACTCACTCACTCACTCACCCATCCACTCACTCACTCACTCACCCATCTGCTCACTCAATCACTCACCTTGGATGCAGCTCGACCTCTCCTGGGTGGGGTGACATTATTTGTATCGTCTTCTTCCTCTTTTTGGTCACCATCATCATTATTATCAACAGATGTTCTCTTCAGTTCTTGAGGGGTATTATCCTCTGTGGAAGACAAATTTCACTAACAACTTCTCTCCTACAATTATATATACACTCTCCTCTCTTATGTGAGTTTAAATTATGCGAATTTGAAATAGTGCGTATCATGTAAAAAATTAAATAAATGCAATTTACACGAACTCTCAAAATAACACAAACAAGGAGGCTCAATTTTCAAGTTAGAGTACCATTATTTCTTATGGAAATGTACAATTTACTTTAAGCGACCACTTCAGGAACCTAACCTCGCGTAAAAAAAGAGGAGAGTATACGGTACTGTATATATAAAAACAAAAAAACAAAGCATATCAAGGAAAAATTTATTCCACATCCTTAACTGCTTGATACATTTTGTTTTGATTAGTATCTTGGCAATTTTCTGCTTTGACCTTTTATTAAATTGAAGACTTGAGCACCATTGCATTCCAGCTAACTGAAATAACTGGCACTTCTAACAAACAAATAACCAGATTAGTATCATTGATTAATTACTATGGAAACTGAATAGGCATCCTCTTTCTCACTTGTTTGTAAAAAAATAAAAACAGAATTCTTAAATAATCAAACACAACACACACACACACACACCTGCTGTGACTGATGCCGTGGGTTTCTTGGATGCATTTCTTTTGACTGAGGGTGTTTTGGGCAGGAGGGAGGGTTGTTCTGAGGATATGGTCTTGCGGGCAGCTGCCAGGGTCTCCTTCAGCCACAAAAAGTGTGTCTGTAAAATGGTAGCAAGATTTCAGTCACCTCTCATGGATTAAATTAATATCTTGTACTGTATAGTATATATATAGAATATCCAATAAATCAAATGACTATCTCATACTCCAGAATATTTACTATTGACAGTAAATTAAATAACTACCTGTATCTAGTTCTGTGTGTATATATATAGCCTGTGCCTCTACTTCCGCACCCCCCCCCCCCAGGCCTGTCCCCCTATCCATTCCCGCACCCTCTTGAATAACTAACTAAATAACTTATAGTATGGTACTGTGTTTGTGTGTCTCACCTCGAATCCATCACAGGTCTCTTGACACTTCTCTTGTGAAATTTGACACAGCTGGTACAACCTCTCCTCATGTAATAAGTCTGTGGAGGAAGTGAATAATAGGTTAGTGAATAGTTAAGGGGAGAGTATACTTTTGATAGATTGGAGCACCTAAAATCCTCCAAAGTATGCCAGGAAACAGAACCAGATGAAGAAAATTAATGGTACCTTGTTGCCTGGAATAGTTTAAAGGAATCATTATCTCCAAAAATGTCAGAACTATACCCTCTCCTTAAGTCATTAGTTATAGCATTTTAACATCTTAATATAACAAATTAGCCAGACCTAACCTAACCTAGACCACAGCAGACTACCAGGAAATGACCGTGGCAAAATACTGGGCCCTAACCGGTTCTGGTAACACTGCTACAAAACGACAATTCTTTCAATAAATACAGTAGTTTGCCCCGGTAGGTCCCTGGTATTTGTAGTTTGCCCAGGTTAGATCCCGGTAGTCTGCTGTGGTCTACGTAAGGTCAGGCTAATTAAAAAATGTTTTATCTTGTACATTGGGCATTTACCAAGAAAATGCCATAGAAGAAAAGTGTTTTATAATGAATAAATTAGTGGATAAAGAAGTTATAAACATCATAATACCAACCAGAATAGAGTAGATAATTACCCATGATAACCAAAGTCTTGCTGTTTATCATCATTGGTGAATATTGAAAGAATTGTCATTATTGGTGAATATTGAAAGAATTATCATTATTATGTAAGGTTTTTCTATCTTTAATACCCACTTACTTTGACCATTTTCTTCTATGGCATTTCCTCCACAAATGCCCCGTTTCCAAGATATTCACACAAGATAATTATTCAAATGGGCAATTTAAAATAAGCCTGACCTTATCTAACCTAAACCGCATCAGACTACCGGGACCTAACCTGGGCAAACTACCGGGAAATAACCGTGGTAAAATACAGGAAATAACCAGGGCAAAATACTGGGACGTAACCGGATCTGGCAACTGTTACAAAACGGTAACATTAATTCTTTCAATAAATACCCAATATAGTCTTAAAAAGGTTTAAATAAGTGGGTAATTAAGGTAGAAAACACGGTACACAATATCGGTAATTCTTTCAATAAATATCTCATATTTTTTACTGTATTAAATGTCATTCAAAATGGTCAGTTTAAAACCCATGGTGTATACGATGGTGTGGTACCGATACGATGCCTGTTGTTCTGTCTATGGAGCCGTCGTACCGGTACCACCACGCCACCATCGTATACACCATGAATGTATGTTTGTTCTTGCATAGACCCGAAGATACCCTTGTAAAAAATGAAATCACTTATTTACCCTCATTTCTCCTTATTTAAACCATTAATAACTTATCAAACCAAAGAGTTATATACTACTTACTTCTATCCATATTGGTGTATACTTATTTAAGTTACCACGGCACCATAAATACCCAAAAAATACGAATAAAACCCCGATTTAAATCCTACAAGGAATATCTTTCTCTTGAATCAAAACAATACACGGCCTCCTGTTTTGAATCCACCAATGGGAAGTCAGGGATCATCGGCCAATCACAAGCCAGCAGTCATCGGCCAATCACAAGCTAGGGTTGGGTTTGGTCAGTGTTGCCAACCCCTTGAGACTTCTTCGCCCTACACAGACACTGAAATTACCCTACATTTACCTTATTTGGAGGTTTTATTTATAACAATATATAAACAAAAATGTTCTTTTTCTTTTGAATATATACAGTTTAAATAATATTGGGCCTCAGTTCGGTGGTGCAAAATGAACCGTAAATGAAATGTATTAAAAAGATATAACTAAACAACATAATAATAGTATCGGCTATTATGCTTGGTGTTTTGTTGTTAATTTGCACTCCTAAATAAAGAGGCTAAATAAGCATACCATACAGCTGTTAAACTAAACAATTGCTCACATCTACACTAATCTAGATAATCTGAACCTGTCCTATTGGCTAGTCCTGTTCATTAGTTGCAAAATTCATGATAAGCATTGTTGAGTTTTGAAGAGTTTTACTTTTTACGTAGTTTTAGCAATATTTAGTCAATTTATATGATATTTTGTTGTTGCAAAATATGTTATCACTTATACCAAAATGTTATAACGCCCTACGGTTCGTTATGATTCAATAAAATTACCCTACGCCCTACAGACAAGCTAGATTTGAGGTCGAAATGCCCTATATATAGGACGATTACTCTACGGTTGTCAACACTGGGTCTTAGCCAATCAGGAGCCAAGGAAAGGGTTTGTGGGTAGCGAGAATCTTTGTTATTTATTTGTTACTAGCAGCGATCTATGTCTATTATATCTTTCTATCTATGTCTATATATCTATCTATATATTCTATCTATCTATATATTCTATCTATCTATATATTCTATATCTATCTATTTCTCTCTCTATATATATATCTCTCTCTCTCTCTACACATACAAATACACACACACACAATTACTTTTTCTCTCACACACATGAACACACATTCTCTCGCTCTAAATTTCACGCACGCACAGAATTAGTAACATTATTTTATACTGAATTGTTTATAATATACGAATAAAGGAATAAAGAAAAAACGAAGGAAGGAAGGAATAAAGAAAAAATTTATATAAAAAAAAATTTATATAATTTTTTTTTTATATAAAAAAAATTATATAAAAAAAAATTATAAAAAAAAATTTTATATAAAAAATTTTTATAGAAAAAACACTTTATATAAAAAAAAATTATATAAAAAAAAATTATATAAAAAAAAATTTATATAAAAAAAATATATATATAAAAAAAAAATATATAAAAAAAATATATAAAAAAAAATATATAAAAAAAAATATATACATTTTTTTTTATATAAAAAAAAATTATATAAAAAAAATTTATACAATTTTTTTTTTATATAGGGGGGTGGGTGTGGGTGGTGGCGTGGGGTGGGGGTGGGAGTGCGGGCGCCCCCGCCGCCGATGCCCCCGCCGTCGCCGCCGCCGCCGCCACCGCCAATTAACTTTTTTTTTAATTAATAATTTTTATTTTTTATATTTTTTTAATAATTATTATTATTTATTTTTTTAAATATATATATATTTTATATTAATTATTATCGTCTTCGTCGCCGCCGCCGCTGCCGCCGCCGCTGCCGCCGCCGCCGCCGCCGTCACCACCAACGCCGCCGCCGCCAACAGCGCTGCCGCCGCCGCTAATTAACTTTTTTTTTTTTTTTAATTAATAATTTATTTTTTTATTTTTTGTAATAATTATTATTATTTTTTTTTTATATATATATATTTTTATTAATTATTATCGTCGTCGTCGTCGTCGTCGTCGTCGTCGTCGTCGTCGTCGTCGTCGTCGTCGTCGTCGTCGTCGTCGTCGTCGTCGTCATCGCCGTCGCCGCCGCCGCTGCCGCCGCCGCCGCTAATTAACTATTTTTTTTTAAATCAATAATTTTTATTTTCTGAATCCGTCAAATTTAGGTGGTTCTGAATCAGTCAAATTTAGGTCGTTATTATTATATTAAATATATATATATTTTTATTATTATATTAAATATTTTTTCACCGAAAATCGAGAATAAAGTAATACAAATCGCAAGTCTTCAACTAAAGATCATATTAAGAGACTTCTAGTTGGTCTCATCTTATTCGTTTCTTAATTCTGCATCTTTTGGTGTATAATAAATTATAATACATGCAACTTAGGACACAAATTTGCTTCATAATATGAGAAAAGTGAAGGAAAAGTAGACCAATTTGTAGTATTTTCTTACGACTTTGTTTACAAACTTTCTTTTGTTTCTGCCCAATCCGTATCTGGACGACGAGAACACAGATTCTACGTATTTGGTCAGTTCTCGTCACTGAAACCAAGCGCTCCCAAGACGGTCTTGGTAACCCAATCCTCCGCTTGGACGACCAGATGACGTCTTTAATTTACTATATAAAAAAAAATAATAGGAAAATATTATCAATAAACTTTCTTTAATTAAATACACACCAACAGAAGATTATTTTCATCATTATTTTTTTATGATTAAATAATTTAGCAAAATTAGACTTCCATTACTTTTCCCACTTTTCTATACAATTTATATTGTGCGGTTTTTAGCTCCAGCCTCAGCCGAGAGCTCTTGGTCTTATCGTAATTATTGTTCTTGTTGGGGCGACCACTTCTTAAAAGGGGTTCAACTCACTCACTCACTCACTCACTCTCTTCCTCCCATCCATTTTCTTTTACCGACATTGAATCATTTATCATTTTGAGACCTTTACATATGGATATTTTATTATTTCACTTGAATCATTAAGAGCAGGAGCTTTTGAAGGATTTTCCTTCATGTTCTGGTTTATTAAAAAGCAAGGTTATTTTTTTCTTTTTATTCAACCTGTATACCCGGTGGGAGTGGTGGGTGGGGAGGAGCCTTGTTTGTCCTTTATGTATTGTCTTTGTATTCTTTTGTATTCTTAAGAGGAAATCTCTCTCTCTCTCTCTCTCTCTCTCTCTCTCTCTCTCTGAACGGATGCCTCTATCTCTCTTTCTGCCTGCCAGCCTGCTGTACCTCTCTCTCTCTCTCTTAAAAGATACCTCTCTCTCTTTCTATCTCTCTCTCTCTCTCTCTGATCGGGTTTATAATAATAATAATAATAATAACAACAACAACAACAACAACAACAATAATAATAATAAAAATAATAATAATAATAATAATAATCTTAAAAATATACCTTTATCACATTTGACCTTTCTTCACAGCAACTTCCGAAAACACACACACACACACACACATACACACACACACACACACATCCTCTCAAAGTCTGATAAAAATATGGGTAAGCAAGTTAGTCTTATACCGAAGCTCGTGTGTGTGTGTGTGTGTGTGTGTGTTTTATATTAAGGAAAAATATTGTAGTAGTAGTGGTGGTGGTTGTGGTAGTAGTGGTGGTGGTGGTTGTGGTAGTAGTGGTGGTGGTGGTGGTGGTAGTAGTAGTGGTGGTAGTGGTAGTAGTGGTAGTAGTAGTAGTGGTAGGAATAATAGTAGTAGTAGTAGTAGTAGTAGTAGTAGTGGTGGTAATAGTAATAGTAGTAGTAATAGTCATTATTACGTTACATATTCAGTTTCATATTTAACTTTCATTCACTTTATACACATTCACACTAAGTCACTTTTGTTACATTGAATAATAATAATAATAATAATAATAATAATAATAATAATAATAATAATAATAATAATAATAATAATAATAATAATAATAATAATAATAATAATAATAATAATAATAATAAAGTGATCTTTGAAAAAAAAATAGAAAAGAAAAGAAAAGCGGACATACAAACAGGAAATAATTCAGGAAAACAACAATGGCTGTAAAATTAAAAGAAGGAAAATTAATGAATAAATAAACAGAGAAATATATAGATAAATAAACAAATAACAACAACAACAACAACAACAATAATATTTACCATTTAATAACAAAAAAGAAAAAAAAAATTGTGAAAAAAAAAATGTTGTGAAAAAAAAATATTGTGTAAAAAAAATATTGTGAAAAAAAATATTTGTGAAAAAAAAAATTGTGAAAAACAAAAATATTGTGAAAAAAAATATTGTGAAAAAAAATATTTGTGAAAAAAAAATATTGTGAAAAGAAAATATTGTGAAAAAAAATATTGTGATTTTTTTTTGTAGTTGTTGTTGTTGTTGTTGTTGGGAGAAAAATATTGCTGTTGTTTTTTAAAGGTTGTTGTTGTTGTTGTTGTTTTTGGAATTAAAAGGATGGGCAGTAATTTTTCCTTCAATAAAAAGTCGGCCAAAAAAAATAGTAACAATGGTGAGTAAATAATAATTGTATGTATGTATGTATGTATGTATGTATGTATGTATGTGTGGTGAGTAAATAATTAATTATCTCTCTAAAACAATGGATAGTAAATAAATAAATAAATAAATAAATAAAAATATGATACAGTAATGACAAAAAAAATGTAATGAGAAAAAAAAAAATCTATCCACTTTTTTTTTTTTTTTTTTTTAATTAATTAGTCAAATAGTGAAGAAAATTTTGTAAGAATAAGAAAGAAGGTTTGACGTGACGAGTTTGGTTTGCGCATGCGTCGTCGATAACGTTACGTTCATTTCCTTCCTAAGTTTGATAATGATTTCTCTAGAACCGACGAGTCAGGATGAAATGTGTGTGTGTGTGTGTGCGTGTGTGTGTGTGTGATGGAGGAGAGGGGGAGAGAGAAAAGGGGGAGGGAAGTGTGCATGTGTGTGAGGGGAGGGTGGAGAGGAAAGGGAGGTGTATGTTTGTGTGTATGTGTGTGTGTGTGTAAGGGGGGTGAAGGTGTGTGTGTGTGTGTGTGTGTAAGGGGAGGGGGGAAGGTGTGTGTGTGTGTGTGTGTGTGTAAGGGGAGGGGAAGGTGTGTGTGTGTGTGTGTGTGTGTAAGGGGGGGTGAAGGTGTGGGTGTGTGTGTGTGTGTGTAAGGGGGGGGGGGTGAAGGTGTGTGTGTGTGTGTGTAAGGGGGGGTGAAGGTGTGTGTGTGTGTGTGTAAGGGGAGGGGAAGGTGTGTGTGTGTTATTATTATTATTATTTTTTCCTGCTAAAAGTGATCATTATTATTCCCCCCTAAACACTGATATATGCGTCAGAGACATGGAGTAGGGCTCATCAATCGAGAATAGGTGCTGTGGAAATGAGTTACTTGAGAGGTGCATGCATGTGGACTGACAAGGTGGGATGGAGAAAGTAATGAGAGTGTGTATGTATGAGAGATATAGAATAGGTGCTGTGGAAATGAGTTACTTGAGAGGTGCATGTGGACTGACAAGGTGGGATGGAGAAAGTAATGAGAGTGTGTATAAGAGATGTGGTATGAGTGAGAAGGCAATTGGTATTGAGTGTGGAGTGGTTGAGAGAGTGAAGCGAAATACACTGAGGTGGTTTGGACATGTAGAGAGAATGCAAGGTGAGGAGTTTGTAAAGAAGGTGTATGGAAGTGAAGTTGTGGGACCTGGTGTGAGAGACAGACCACCAGTAAGATGGCAGAACAGAGTGGAAGAGTATGTAAAGGAGAGAAGCATGAGGGGGAGAGTAGGGAGTAAGGAGGGAGTGTTAGAACAGAGTGGAAGAGTATGTGAAGGAGAGTAACATGAGGAACAGAGTAGGGAGTAAGGAGGGAGTGTTGGAACAGAGTGGAAGAGTATGTGAAGGAGAGTAACATGAGGAACAGAGTAGGGAGTAAAGAGGGAGTGTTGGAACAGAGTGGAAGAGTATGTGAAGGAGAGAAACATGAGGGACAGAGTAGGGAGTAAAGAGGGAGTGTTGGAACAGAGTGGAAGAGTATGTGAAGGAGAGAAACATGAGGGACAGAGTAGGGAGTAAAGAGGGAGTGTTGGAACAGAGTGGAAGAGTATGTGAAGGAGAGAAACATGAGGGACAGAGTAGGGAGTAAAGAGGGAGTGTTGGAACAGAGTGGAAGAGTATGTGAAGGAGAGAAACATGAGGGACAGAGTAGGGAGTAAGGAGGGAGTGTTAGAACAGAGTGGAAGAGTATGTGAAGGAGAGTAACATGAGGAACAGAGTAGGGAGTAAAGAGGGAGTGTTGGAACAGAGTGGAAGAGTATGTGAAGGAGAGAAACATGAGGGACAGAGTAGGGAGTAAAGAGGGAGTGTTAGAACAGAGTGGAAGAGTATGTGAAGGAGAGAAACATGAGGGACAGAGTAGGGAGTAAAGAGGGAGTGTTGGAACAGGAAAAACTGGACACACTTCTGCCGTGGCCATCCCCTTGGGGGGGGGGGGGAGTTTCCGGAGGGAATGAGGCGTCACAGCTATAGATAGATAGATAGATAAATAGATTACTTTTTCCAACGAGAACAGATCATTATTTTACCCGCCAAAATTATTATTACTTTTTTATCATTACTTTATTATTATTTTATTATTACTTTATTATATTATTACTATTATTATTATTGTTTACTTTTATTTACTTTTTCCAGCGACAAGTCCCGAACCCCGGATAAACACACAACAACAACAACAACAACAACGCCAGAGCTACAACAACAGCGACCACTACAACAACCCGAAAGAGGGAGGTGGGGGTTACGACGAGACCACAGGGAGGGGTGAGGGTGGGAGTGGGGGGGGCTACTACGACGCCACCACCACCCACCACCACGAGAGACAAGAACAAGAAGAACAAGAAGAACAAGAACAAGATAACGAGACCGAGTATGGTTACGTTACGGCTATGCATGATTTTGAGGGACTGACAGAATCAATGCTCAGTTTTCGAAAGGGACAAATTATGGAAGTTATTGATAAAAGGTGGGTTTTTTGTTTTGTTTGTCTGTCTATCTGTCTATCTGTCTGTCTATCTGTCTGTCTGTCTGTCTGTCTGTCTGTTTGTTTGTTTGTTTGTTTGTTTGTTTATTTGTGGTGGTAATATAGTAAATAATGATGATGGTAATAATAATGCGTTGGTTTCCTTTTCCATGATAATGATAATGATTATAATAATAAACAATAACAACAATAATAATAATAACAATAATAATAACAATAATAATAACAATAATAACAATAATAATAATAATAATAACAATAATAATAACAATAATAACAATAATAACAATAATAATAACAATAATAATAACAATAATAACAATAATAATAACAATAATAATAACAATAATAATAACAATAATAATAATAATAATAACAATAACAATAATGATAATAATGTTTGTGTTTAATTAAATTTAGTGAATAACAACAATAATAATAATAATAATAATAATAACAATAATAATAATAATAATAATAATAATAATAATAATAATAATAATAACAATAATAATAACAATAATAACAATAATAATAACAATAATAATAATAATAATAATAATAACAATAATAATAATAATAATAACAATAATAATAATAATAATAATAATAATAATAATAATAACAACAGTAATAATAACAATAATAATAATAATAATAATAATAACAATAATAATAATAATAATAATAATAATAATAATATTAATAATAACAATAATAACAATAACAATAATAACAATAATAATAATAATAATGTTTGTGTTTATATAATTACAGTGATGATAATTGGTGGTTAGCTCGCCATCCCAAAACAACCCATCAGGCTTATATACCTGTTACATTCATTGCTGCTTACTCCTCACTCGAATCCCAAGAGTAAGTTAAATTGGGTTTAAGTCTCTCTCTCTCTCTCACTCTCTAATTTGATCGATATCTCTCTAATTTGATCTCTCTCTCACTCTAATTTGATCTCTCTCTCACTCTAATTTGATTTCTCTCTCTGACTAATTTTATGTCTCTCTCTCTCTAACTAATTTGATCTTTTTTTTTTTTTCCTCTCTCTCTCTCTCTCTCTCTCTCTCTCTCTCTCTCTGTATATATATATATATATATATATATATTTGTTTTTTTCTTATAATCATAACAGTGAAATATTATGCTAAGAAATTCACAAAAAGATTACACACACACACACACACACACACACACACACACACACACACACACACACACACACACACATTAATCTCTCCTTTCTCATCAAACAGCTAGCACACACTCTCACACACACACACACACACACACACACATTAACCTCTCCTTTCTCATCAAACAGCTAGCACACACACACACACACACACACACACACACATTAACCTCTCCTTTCTCATCAAACAGCTAGCACACACACACACACACACACACACACACACACACACACATTAACCTCTCCTTTCTCATCAAACAGCTAGCACACACACACACACACACACACACACACACACATTAATCTCTCGTTTCTCTCCTTCCACAGTTGGTTTTTCGGTGACATTCCCCGTATACAGGCTGAACAACTGCTTCTCAGTGACTTAAATGAATGTGGTGCCTTCCTTGTTAGATATCATCATTCTGGCACTAGTTATGCTCTCAGTTCAAGGGTAAGGAACGAAGGAAGGAAGGAAGGAAGGAAGGATGGGAGGATGGAAGGATGGATGGATGGAAGTAAGGATGGAAGGATGGATGGAAGGATGGATGGAAGGAAGGTGTATAGGTGTTAATTTAAGGAAGATAGGAAGGATGGAAGGAAGGATGGATGGATGGAAGGATGGATGGAAGGAAGGAAGGATGGAAGGAAGGATGGATGGATGGAAGGATGGATGGAAGGAAGGATGGATGGATGGAAGGATGGAAGGAAGGAAGGGAGGGAGGAAGGATGGATGGATGGAAGGAAGGATGGATGGAAGGGAGGATGGAAGGAAGGAAGGAATGAAGGAAGGATGGAAGGAAGGAAGGGAGGTGTATATGTGTTAATTTAAGGAAGGAAGGAAGGATGGAAGGATGGAAGGAAGGAAGGAAGGTGTATAGGTGTTTATTTAAGGAAGGAAGGAAGGATGGAAGGAAGGAAGGAAGGAAGGAAGGAGAGAAGGAAGGAAGGAGTATAGGTATTAATTTAACCAAGGAAGGAAGTAAGGAAGAAAGGAGAGAAGGAAAGAGTAGATATCAATTTAAGGAAGGAAGGAAGGAAGGAGTAGATATTAATTTTGTGTTCTCAGGGTTTGAAGTTTTTTATGTATTTTTTTTTTCAATTTCGTAAGTTTTATAATTATGTGATTATTATTTTTTTTTCATAAGTTTCTATTTTGTGTTTTCAATGTATGGAGTTTGATGTGATTTTATGCTTTCAGTGTCATTTATTATTATTATTATTATTATTATTATTATTATTATTATTATTATTATTATTATTATTATTAGAAGTAGTAGTAGTTTTAGTTTTATTGTTATCTTTACTATTGTTATTTTTCTTATTTTTATTTTTATTATCATCAATAACAACAATATTATCATTATTAATGTATATTCTCTCTCCCACCTTCCCCCAACCCACACACTCACACACACACACACACACACCCTCTCCAAAAACACAAACACCTTTCCTCCCCCTCACACACACACACCCTCCCTCCCCCTCACACACACACACCCTTCCACCCTCCCCAAAAAAACACACACCAAAAAAACAACACACACACACAGACTGTAATCTCAGAAACAGAAAACACACCCAAGATAAAACATTTCCACATCAGCATTTCCGCCCAAGGTATGTTTTACTTAGGAGGCGACAGAGGATTCCACACTTTGAACGATTTGATTGACTTCCTCTCCGTCCCCTTGGCTTCTGATGTCAGCATCTATCTTCAAACTCCTTGTCGACGACCCCTTCCTTCCACCGGTACTGCCCTTCCACCCCCGGAGGATATATTCGAAGTGGATAGAGATGCAATTGTCCTAGGAGAGAAAATTGGGAAGGGGTCGTTTGGGGATGTTCATATTGGTGAGTATCCTAACTAACTAACTAACTAACTAACTAACTAACTAACTAACTAACTAATGAATAGATAAATGAATAGATAAATAGATGCCATTGTCCTAAGAGCAAAGATTGGGAAGGGATAGTTTGGGGATGTTCATATTGGTGAGTATCCTAACTAACTAACTAAATTTAATCATGGTTTCTTTTTTGTCTCTTTCTATACACACACACACACACACACACACACATATATCCCCCTCCCTCTTCCCTCTCTCCCCAATACACACACACACACACACACACACATATCCCCCTCCCTCTTCCCTCTCTCCCCAATACACACACACACACACACACACATATATCCCCCTCCCTCTTCCCTCTCTCCCCAATACACACACACACACACACACACACATATCCCCCTCCCTCTTCCCTCTCTCCCCAATACACACACACATACACATATCCCCTGCCTTCACACACCCTTTCTCTCCCCAACACACACACACACACACACACACACACAATCCTCACCTACCTCACCACCCCCACCAAAAAAAAAAAAAAAAAAAAAAAAAAAAAAAAAAAATCACACACACACACACACACAGGGACACTCAAAGACGTGAAAGTGGCCATCAAAACCTTACGAAATGGCACCATGAGTAAAGAACAATTCCTGGAAGAAGCCCACATCATGAAAAACTTAAGTCACCCCAACATTGTCATCTTAGAAGCTGTGTGTACGCTTCGAGAACCTTTCCTTATTGTTATTGAATTTATGCCTGATGGAAACTTACTCGATTATCTTAGAAGTGATGATCATGGCCCTTTGGAAGTCCCTCATCATGTTTATATCGTAGCACAGGTAAGTTGAATGTATATGTGTGTGTGTGTGTGTGGAGGGAGGGAGTGGTGTGTGTGGAGGGAGTGAGTGAGTGGGTTGAATGTATGTGTGTGTGGAGGGTGGGAGTGAGTGAGTGAGTTGAATGTATGTGTGTGTGTGGAGGGAGGGAGAGAGTTGGTTGGTTGTGTAAGTGGGTTGTGTGAGTGGAGGGAGTGAGTGGGTTGGTTGTGTGAGTGGAGGGAGTGAGTGAGTGGGTTGAATGTATGTGTGTGTGTGGAGGGAGTGAGGGAGTGAGTTGAACGCATGTCCTATATATATTTTTCTACTTCACACACTAAAACGCATGTCCTATATATATATATTTATTTATCGCTACTTTACACACCAAATATATATCTTTTTTATGTCCCTGCTAATTGGTACATGCAGTCGTGGTCAATAATAATCATCCACATATGGGTAACTTTAACAATTTGCTGTTTAATGTTTTCACGTTCACATATGATATTATTGTTTTAAGTAGTGTGTAGCTACTTGTAGTAAATTAAACGATAGTAGTTAATCTATTTATTGAAAAGTTTATCAGCTAAGGAACAGAGATAAGCTGTCAAAATCATACGTGAGTTACCCCTATAGGGATGATTATATTTGACCACGACTGTACATACATACATACATACATACAGGTAGCTGCAGGAATGGCCTACTTAGAGGAGAGAAGGTTGATGCATCGAGATTTAGCAGCGAGGAATGTTCTTATGGGACCTTCTCTTCAATGCAAAGTGGCTGATTTTGGGTTGGCTCGTATCTGTGCTGACGAGTATTATGTGGTTAAAGAAGGTATGTATGTGTGTGTGTGTGTGGGTGTGTGTGGGTGTGTGGGTGGGTGAGTGGGGAGGTGGGGTGAAAGAAGGTGTGTGTGTGTGTTTGTGGTGTGTGTGTGGGGTATTTTGGTGGTGGGGGGGGAGTATTTTGGTGGAGTGGGGGGGCGAGTCTTATGTGTGTGTGTGTGTGTGTGTGTATTTCTAAATTCTTCCTTATCAAAAAAAAAAAAAAAAAAAAAAAATCTCACCCAAACAAACAAAATTTAATCCACGTTTTTCCCTTAATTTCTCTTTCCCTTTCCAAATAAATCCCCATTTTTTTCCCTTTATTTTCCCCAGGTGCCAAATTCCCGGTACGGTGGACGGCGCCTGAAGCTATAACACACCAGAAATTTACCATAAAAAGTGACGTGTGGAGTTTTGGCATTTTGATGTTCGAAGTGGTCAGTGCTGGGGCCATACCTTATCCAGGTTAGTTATTATTATTATTATTATTATTATTATTATTATTATTATTATTATTATTTTTTTTTTTTTTTTTATTATTATTATTTTTATTATTATTATTATTATTATTATTATTATTATTATTATTATTATTGTTATTGTTATTGTTATTATTATTTTTATTTTTATTATTATTATTATTATTATTATTAGTAGTAGTAGTAGTAGTAGTAGTAGAAGTAGTAGTAGTAATATTAGTAGGTCAGTTAGTTAATCTTTTATTATTATTATTATTATTATTATTATTATTATTATATTTATTATTATCATATTGTTCCAAACCGTTTAATCATATATTTCCCCCCCCCCCCTCACCCACACACACACACACACAAAGGTATGGACAATATGGACGTAATGCAGTTCGTCACATCAGGACAACGTATCGGTCAACCTTCCGAATGTGACTTGCCTCTATATGAATTAATGTTACGGTGTTGGGAAGAGTTGCCTCACGTCAGACCTACATTTGTATTTCTTCAGGACTTTTTACACAATTATGAGTCACAGGTCGGATCTTCCTATTATGCTTAGATGAGGGAGCGAGTGTGTGGGTGGGTGGGGGAGAGATGGTGAGGGTGAGAGAGAGAGGGTGTGTGGGTGGGTGAGGGAGAAAGGGAGGGGGTGTGAGGCTGGGTGAGAGAGAGAGTGTGTGGGTGGGTGGGGGAGAAAGGGAGGGGGTGTGAGGCTGTGTGAGAGAGAGAGGGTGAGGGTGGGTGGGGGAGAAAGGGAGGGGGTGTGAGGCTGGGTGAGAGAGTGTGTGGGTGGGTGGGGGAGAAAGGGAGGGGGTGTGAGGCTGGGTGAGAGAGAGAGGGTGAGGGTGAGAGAGAGAGAGGTGGGGAGAAATAGTTGAGAGAGAGAAAAAAAGAGAGAGAGCAGGAGAAACCAGCTGAAGCCTTCACGGGAAAGAATTAACCTACAGTATTATTAAACTTAATGCTATATATTATTTAATTGTTAGGTAATTTCATGGCTTAATTATTCTGTAAATATTATAATGCAATTCAAGACAAACTAAAATACAGCAAATGTTTACTTATCTAAGAACTTATTTACAATTTATAAATAGATATATAATAATGATTTACTGTAACGTAGACTTAATTAATAATATCTAAAATCTCCCACCATATCTTTTTGTTTTTTCACTTAATTTTTCTAATCTTTTTCATTAATTAACTATATATGTATACAGTATATAATTACAAGGCATTAATTCGTTTGTGAATGGCATGGACTATTTCAAAGCTGTATTACTTATTAGTGCTCTTGACTGTACAACACACACACACACACATACACACACACACACTCAGTCTTATTTAATATATAATTTTAATTCCTGTATTTAACCACTCGTTCGTGATTTTCAAATTTGGTGTGTGTGTATGTGTGTCTGTTTTCAAATTTGGTGTGTGTGTGTGTCTGTTTTCAAATTTGGTGTGTGTGTGTGTGTGTGTCTGTTTTCAAATTTGGTGTGTGTGTGTGTCTGTTTTCAAATTTGGTGTGTGTGTGTGTGTGTGTTTTCAAATTTGGTGTGTGTGTGTGTGTGTGTGTCTGTTTTCAAATTTGGTGTGTGTGTGTGTGTGTCTGTTTTCAAATTTGGTGTGTGTGTGTGTGTCTGTTTTCAAATTTGGTGTGTGTGTGTGTGTCTGTTTTCAAATTTGGTGTGTGTGTGTGTGTGTCTGTTTTCAAATTTGGTGTGTGTGTGTGTCTGTTTTTTTTAGTTATCAGTATTATATGTCAAACTTTTTTCTTTTTTCTATATTATTATAAACAAATTGTTGTCAAACTATTTGTAATAAACTGTGTATGTGATGGTTTTTTTTTTTTCTATACCTGTGTACTTAATTTAGGGGGGGTGGGGGGTTTAGGGGGGATTGGGGGGAGTTTGGGGGGTGCGGGAATAGAGGGACAGGCTTGGTGGGGGATTAAAGAGGGGTCGGGGTCTTTGGGGGGGAGTTTGGGGGGTGCGGGAGTATGGGGACAGGCTTGGTGGGGGATTAAAGAGGGGTCGGAGTCTTTGGGGGGGAGTTTGGGGGGTGCGGGAGTATGGGGACAGGCTTGGTGGGGGATTAAAGAGGGGTCGGGGTCTTTGGGGGGGGGGAGTTTGGGGGGTGCGGGAGTAGGGGGACCCAAAAAAATTAACTTGGTATTATTCTTCAATTTATTAGGAAACGTGACGTCATTTAGTGTTAAATATAATTATTTTTTATTTTTAATAAGTGATTAAATGATATCACAAAACCAGACAGTGATTTGAACAAGTTTATGATATATTTATGATATATTTATGTCAATTACGTTTATTTGGGATCATATACATATTTAAACTAGTAAAATAAATCATATATATTATTAAATTATCCGTTTTATCACATTAACAAACTTTATAGAGCTTTAAAAACATAAATAAAATATCCATAATAGAAGCCGGAGTTAACGTGACCATTGTTGCCAAATATGGGAAATTTTCTCTAGATCATGGGGAATTTGAGGTAATAATGGGGAAAATTATATAAAAATTATTCAAGACTAAAATATTTTAATTAATGGGAAAATTTCTACCATACGAAATATTAATTAAGGGGGTCCGTTAATAGGGGCAGGCTTGGGGGGGTTTAGAGGGTGCGGGTGGGTTTGGGGGGTTTTGAGGGGTGCGGGAGTAGGGGACAGGCTAGGGGGGGTGCGGGCAAAGGGGGGACAAATGGTAAATATGCAATTACCTTCAAGAATAAACAGGGAATTTTTTTGAGATAAATAGAATAAACAGGGAATTTAATTTTGAGATAAATAGAATAAACAGGGAATTTATTTTTGAGATAAATAGAATAAACAGGGAATTTATTTTTGAGATAAATAGAATAAACAGGGAATTTTTTTGAGATAAATAGAATAAACAGGGAATTTATTTTGAGGTAAATAATTGAAACTGGGGTAAATTTCATGACTGGCAACACTGATTGACATTGTTTTGTTTGGAACTTTTGCAACAGCACACACACACAAAAAAAAAACACTTAACAATACGTATTTATAATTGTTTTTCCTGTTTTTTCTCGTCATTATTGGTGAGTAAATAAAGTGAGTAAAATATAATAGTGAGTAAAAAGAGTTAAATAAAGTATAAAAGTGAGTAAAAGTGAGTAAATAAAGTATAAAATAAGATGAATATAAACGTAATATGTGGGTTGGTTACTTCACAAATAAATAAATAAATACATTTTTATATATTTTTAATTAGTGAGTAAATATAGTGAGTAATTAAATATTCACCTTCCCAAAAAGTGAGTAAATGGAGATAAATAAAGTAAATATAAACGTATTAAATATGTGGGTTGGTTACACTTGGCTAAGAATTATATTTATATTTATATTTAACGTTAGATAAATACATTTTTATATATTAGCGAGTAATTAACGGTAAATATTGAATGAATTGCCATTATTTAGAACATTCTAAGACTTATTTTATTCTATGGCATTTCTTCCACAAATTTCCAAAATACGGCATATTCAAATGGGGCATTTTGAAATTAACCTAACCTACTTAACTTAACCTGACCTAATCTAACCTGACATAGCCTAGCCTAACCTAGCCTAGTCTTACCTAACCTAATCTAACCTAACCTAACCTAACCTGACAGAGCCTAACCTAACCTAACCTAACCTAACCTAACCTAACCTAACCTAACCTAACCTAGCCTAGCCTAGACTAGCCTAGACTAGCCTAGACTAACCTAACCTAATCTAACCTAACCTAACCTAACCTAATCTAACCTAACCTAACCTAACCTAGCCTAGACTAGCCTAGACTAGCCTAGACTAACCTAACCTAATCTAACCTAACCTAACCTAACCTAATCTAACCTAACCTAACCTAACCTAGCCTAGACTAGCCTAGACTAGCCTAGACTAACCTAACCTAATCTAACCTAACCTAACCTAACCTAATCTAACCTAACCTAACCTAACCTAGCCTAGACTAGCCTAGACTAGCCTAGACTAACCTAACCTAATCTAACCTAACCTAACCTAACCTAATCTAACCTAACCTAACCTAATCTAACTTAGACCGCATCAGACTACCGGGACCTAACCTGGTGTAAACTATCATAAAGTGACCGGGGAAAATTCCCGCTACCTAGCCGGATGTGGTAACACTGTGCGGGCAAGAACGTAATATATACTTGTGTAATAATACCATGATTGTTTTATTTGTCTTATATTTGTTTTATTTCTCATGTTTCTTTTTCTTTTCTTTTTTACTTTATGTATTGTTTGTGTATATATTGTATTTAATATTTATTTTGTTTACTATTTATTGTTTATATTTTTATTATCATTATTCTTCATTGGTTCTATTTCCTGACGTACTTAAATAATGTGATGTTTTATTTACTATTTTTCAGAGATGGACCAAATTTACGTGAATAATGCCATTAACGCAATTTTGTTCATTTATTCATTTATTTATTCATTTATTTATTTATGTATTTATGTATTTATTTATTTATTTATTTGTTACTTTATTTATTTATTTATTTATTTATTTATTTATTTATTTATATATTTATTTATATATTTATATATTTATATATTTATTTATTTATTTATTTATTTATTTATCTGTTACTTTATTTATGTATGTATTTATTTATTTATCTTTTTGTCAGAGATGGAGGGTGGTGGTGTGTGTCCATTCACCCTGACCCGTGCTGTGCTGTACCACACGTTACTCACCGGTACCGTACTCCTCGTCACCACCACACAGGGTATACTACTCGACGTTTACATACTGGCTAACGACCACACCGCCATTATCAACTACTTCTGGCTGTTACCGGACTTCCTGATGATATTCGTGTTCGTGGCGGCCATGACGGTCGGGTATCGCAACTGCAAGGCCGAAATCAAACGTCAGACGCACAAACGCGGCTCCAAAACGCCCAACAACAACGACAGCAACGACAAAAACAACGCCTCCTTGATAGCCCGGCTGGGACTCGGGTTTCTGGGTCCACACGTCACTCCGTTCTATGTCTGGTTGGCCTATTCGATTATCCTCGTGTCCAAAATTGCCATCATCTTCAAGAGCGAGATGCCGAGTAAAGTTGGTCCCACGGATTACTTAAGTCCTCAGTTACTCAAGATGACGATTGCCGCGTCTGCCGTCGTGTTTGGCCTTCTGGTCGAGGGTCAGGCCAGGGTCGAGTCCAACGGGGAGAGGGAGCGCTACATCAAGTCCCTGTCTCACGGTACCGCCCTCGAAGTCCTGGACTCGGTCACCTTCCTCTCGCTGCTCATTCAGTCCGAGTCCGGCCTAGTGTTGCCCTGGACTCTAGAGAATGCCATTATTGCCTTTGCTTGCATTAATTTCTTCCTGCCTGCCATCGCTCTGGTCAAACTGAGTCGTAGTGATTATGGTCGTACTCCAGTGT
The DNA here is from genome assembly GCA_034508575.1 of Petrolisthes manimaculis. Taxonomy (NCBI): domain Eukaryota; kingdom Metazoa; phylum Arthropoda; class Malacostraca; order Decapoda; family Porcellanidae; genus Petrolisthes; species Petrolisthes manimaculis. The sequence continues at coordinate 44,866 of JAWZYT010005250.1, forward strand.
GTATCATTGCTACCATTGTGTATAAACTCTCTCATCTTTGGCTCATTAACTTCACATTCTTTGTCATAAGGATTTACCTGTGGGCCGGTCTGTCTGCCTCTGTGTCCCCGTTTGTCATTAAAAACATCTACCACATGTTTTCCGTCATGAAACAAACGTACGAGGACTTCACACAGCTGCAGCCAATGCTAAGAAAACGCCTCAGCAAACGACGGCGCGTGTACAACTCGGGTGTGGAGGCCAGCGGCAGCACAGGGGCGGCGGCACTGAACAACACTTCTTCAGCCGACTGGACGCCAAATAACGACAAGTTTGAGGAAATTGATCTGAGACAAGATTCCTCACCAAATGCATGATTAAATAAATAGAACCTTATTTACTAAAACATGATAAATTATAATGGAATCTATGCAACAACAACAACACATATTGAATCTCATTTTATAACTCCATATTGAATCTCATTTACTAACTCCAGAACATGAATAATAGAACCTCATTTACTAACTCTAAAACATGATAAATTATAATGAATATAATTTTAAAACTCTATGCAAGAATACACACATATTGAATCTCATTATATAACTTCATAACATGATATGATGGACGGTATGCAAGAACACACGTGGCGACGGCATAGTACCGATACGATGACCGTGTTGTTTGTCTCTGAAGTCGTCGTATACACCGTCGGTCGCCACACCATCCATCGTATAAATTATAAACCACGAATGTTATAGAATACAAACCCCAATGTCACGTTCAAATAAAATAACAAATGTATTTTCTCAAGAATAGTAATAGTAATATATTTTTTAAGAAACTGAAAATTAATTAGTACCGTAAAGTATTGAGGGGATAATTCACTTTTGTTAATTAAATTGGAGAGTCTTGATTCCTCCAAAGTATGTATGCCAGGAAACAGGACCATAATAATAATAATAATAATAATGGTGTTTTTCTGTTGCTTGGTGGAATAATTTGGAGGATTCAGTTGCTCCAGATTTACACAAAACACAAATTTTCCCCGTAATTCAATATATAAATAAGAAATAGTTGCATCTTTCTTGCCAAATCAATAAACTATTTTTTGGTGCAATTGAATCTCACAAAATAACCTATTAATTATATAGTAATGTAAGGATATAAATAGCATCTGATAAATGAACGAGAAATTATTTAGAATTACTGGTATTGGTATTTTTTTTCTTTTTTTTTTTTTGGTTAATCATTTCCAAATACTGTATTATCAAATTTGATAAATGAATGAGAACTTATTTAGAATTATTGGTAATGTGTGTTTGTATGTACGGTACTGTATTTTTTTTATTTTTTATTTGTTTAACCATTTCCAAATATTCTCAAATTTCATAAATGAATGAGAACTTATTTAGAATTATTGGTAATGTGTGTTTGTATGTACTGTATTTTAATGTTTTTATTTTTTTGATTATCCATGTCTCAAACTAAGGCCTTATATATTTTCCAAAGATATTCTCAAATCTGATAATTGAATGAGAACTGAATTACAATTATTGGTAATGCTTATTTTTCTACTGTGTGTGTGTGTGTGTGTGTGTGTGTTTTTCAGGGGGGGGGGGGTTAACCGTGTCTCAAAATCTCAAACTACTTTCCAAAAATATTCTCAAATCTGATCAGTACGGCATTTTAACTATTTTTTTTTTTAAGGGGGAAGATCAGTGTTGGTAAATCTGAAGCAAACGATTCCTCCAAACTATTCCAAGCAACAACAGAACACCATTATTATTATTATTATTATTATTATTATTATTATTATTATTATTATTATTATTATTATTTTTATTATTATTATTATTATTATTATCATTATTATTATTATTATTATTATTATTATTATTATTATTATTATTATTATTATCATTATTATTATCATTATTATTATTATTATTATTATTATTATTATTATTATTATTATCATTATTATTATTATTATTATTATTATTATTATTATTATTATCATTATTATTATTATTATCATTATTATTATTATTATTATTATTATTATTATTATTATTTTAGTTCATGTGGTTGTGTTGTTTCGTGACATACTTTGGAGGAATCATCAAGGCTCTCCAATGTAACAAAAGTGAATTATTGCCGCCTTAAATAAAAATAAGGAGTTTAGAAGTAACCGTGTTGTACGTACACGTGTCCAGTCGCTCAAACAAGTAACGGAAGATTGATTTTCATGTTGCTGAGTATATATTAATTTGTGTTTACATTTATATTGATAGAAATTTACAAGATACTGAATTAGTAGATATAAATTATTACTCTTTTTATTTTTTATTGATAGAAATTTTCAAGATACTGAATTAGTAGATATATACAAATTATTACTCTTTTATTTTTTATTGATAGAAATTTTCAAGATATTGCATGGCTAAAAATATATTAATTTGAGTTTTGAATTTTACGGATTGAAAATTTCGCTATTCGGTATTACTTAATAAACGGCATTAATTTGTGTTAAGGTTTATTTTGATACTGAAATTTCTGAGTATATGTTATTTTGTGTTTATATTTTGTATTAATAGAAAATTTCACTATATTATGTTGCTTAATATACGACATAAATTTACTTTAAGGTTTATTTTGATACTGAAATTTCTGAGTACGTACTGTATATGTTATTTTGTGTTTATATTTTGTATTAATTGTAATGTTAAGAATTTTGTACTATAATATAAATTGTCATCATCATTTAATTGGGATGAATTTACATAAGTACTGTACACATATAACCAAATTATTATTATTATTATTATTATTAGTATTAGTATTATTACAGTATTAGTATTTATTTTTATTATTATTTTTATTATTATTATTATTATTATTATTATTATTATTATTATTATTATTAAAGATGTTCTATTATAGTTTGTAAACAAGGAGTGCAATTAACACATTACAATTTTAATTTTAAGTTTCACAAGGTCAAAAAAATCTTTCTTTAATTAAAATAATGGAGGTTAGATTTGTTCGGATAATGCTAATATAATATACAGTATATGTTTTTTTAAACTTTTTCACCAGGATCTCAAGAGTTTAATTAAAAATACAGTACAGTATGTATGTATGTATGTATGTATTTTGAGTAGCCATCCAAATTCTGAAGTGAAAAAAATAATGATGATGATTATTATGATGATTAATGATGATGATGAAAATTATGTATTACGAATAGATTTTTGTATTTTGTATATTGCAAAGTAATTTTTTTATGTCTTTAAGGGGGGTACAGGAATAGGGGGACAGGCTTGGGGTGTGTGGGAGTTGGGGGACAGACTTGGGAGGGGTTTTGGGGGGTGCGGGAGTTAGGGGACAGACTTGGGAGGGGTTTTGGGGGGTGCGGGAGTTGGGGGACAGATTTGGGGTAGTTTTGGGTGGTGCAGGAATATGGGGACAGACTTGGGAGGGGTTTTGGGGGGGTGTAGGAGTTGGGGGACAGGCTTGGGGGGGGAAGGGGGGGGTTACAATTTACCAACAAACAAAATAATCTTCCCATATTTTTTTTCTAACTTGCAATTTGCCAACAAACAAATAAAAACATCTTCCCATAATCTTTTTTCTTCCACTAAAGTGCCTTAGATAAAACTGAAACAATTTATAGAGAAATAATAATAATATCCTCTATTTTTTTTACATCAAATTCATCGAGAAATAATAATAATAATATCCTCTATTTTTTTTTTATATCATGGGGTTTTGTGTTCATACCTATTAGTATTTGTACTTGTATTTGTACCTATTTGTGTGTGTGTGTGTGTGCATTCTATATAAATAAATATATTTTTTCTATATTTCATGAAAGTTGAAATTGAATAATCATGATGGAATAATCCAAATTAGCCTTTTTTTTTTATATATATTTCAGCAAACTTTATTATATGTAAATTTCTGAATGATGGTGATGAATAATTTTGTCATTTATTGCTAATTTTGTGATATATTTAGCAAACATTATAATATTATATAAATTTCAATGATTGTGAGGATTAATTTTGTCATTTATTTATACAATTTTGTCATTTATTTGCTACAAATAATGTATACTCTATGCTACTTAATAAATGATATGAAAATTTAATACCTGTACTTTGAATCAAAATTGTACAGTACAGTATCCCAAAAATTAGTGAAAATATCATGTATTGTAAGAAAAAAACTAAAAAATGAATAACATACACGGAAAATTAATGAAAATATGATGTTACATTTTTTTTATAATAAACAATTTGATCTTGGTGTGTGTGTGTGTGTGAGTGTGTGTGTACTAAAGTAATATACTGTACTGTATGTATGTATGTATTTGATATACTGTATAATTAAGGTTAAAGTGGAATTTTTTTATGTTAATACAATATTGTAAAAAACAATAATATTTTTTTTTTATTATTAAAGGAAGGTCACATAAATTTTGCCCAATATTTTTTTTTGCTCCCCACCCATTCACCCACCTACCAACCTCACCCATTCACCCACCCACCCCACCCATTCATTTAGTACAAGCCCAAACCAAATAACTACGAGTAAATAAATGAAAAAAAAAGTTTCCCTTTAAATAAAGAATTAAAGAAAATGGACTTGTATCAACATCCACAGAAAACGAATATTTGTAAGGGTAGAATTATTATACACAGACACAATATATATATATATATATATATATATATATATATATATATATATATATATATATATAACACTCAATTTTTACACACACACAGACACACACTCATCATTCCACTCTCACAATTTTCACACGCATTATAATTTGAATGCTAAACCTAAAGAGAGAGAGAGAGAGAGGAGAGAGAGAGAGAGAGGGTTGAAATTAATGATTGCTGTGTTGGGGGTAGGTGTTGTAAAGTGTCACCAAGATAATCCACCACCCCCACCTACCCCCCACCCCCCCACTTATTTCACCTCCCCCCACTCTATACCCCCACCTCTCAGACCCCCCCATCTAACCCCCACCACTTATTTCACCTCCCCCCCCACCTCTCTCCCTACCTCTCCCCCACCTCTCTCCCCCTACCTCTCCCCCCCCCTCTCTCCTCCCCCCACCTCCCCCCACCTCTCTCCCCTCCCCCACCCCCCCCAACCCCCCACCAGGCGTCAGAAAACTACATCCAACTGACATACAAACAGACAGGCAGAACATAGAAGCTGTCACAAGGTACCAATATTAATGAACAACCCATAGAGAGAGAGAGAGAGAGAGAGAGAGAGAGAGAGAGAGAGAGAGAGAGAGAGAGAGAGAGAGAGAGAGTGAGAGAGAGTAGTAATTGAGAGAGAGAGAGAGTAGTAATTGAGAGAGAGAGAGAGTAGTAATTGAGAGAGAGTAGTAATTGAGAGAGAGAGAGAGTAGTAATTGAGAGAGAGAGAGAGTAATAATTGAGAGAGAGAGAGATAGAGTAGTAATTGAGAGAGAGATATATAGAGTAGTAATTGAGAGAGAGATAGACAGAGTAGTAATTGAGAGAGAGAGAGAGAGAGAGAGTAGTAATTGAGAGAGAGAGAGAAAGATAGACAGAGTAGTAATTGAGAGAGAGAGAGAGAGTAGTAATTGAGAGAGAGATAGATAGAGTAGTAATTGAGAGAGAGAGAGAGAGAGAGAGAGAGAGAGAGAGAGAGAGAGAGAGAGAGAGAGAATGTGTGTCTCTAATTGTGTGCTGTTAGCTGTCGTGTTCAAAACTACACCTACGTTAACCTTTCTCTCTCTCTCTCTCTCTCTCTCTCTCTCTCTCTCTCTCAATTACTACTCTGTCTATCTCTCTCTCAAATTACTACTCTCTCTCTCTCTCTCTCTCTCTCTCTCTCTCTCTCTCTCTTTCTTCAATATAGTAAAACAAATTCTGTCACTCATATAATTTAAGATTAGAGAGAGAAAAAATAAATAAAAGGGATATGGTTGTGAATATAATTTTATATATGTGTGTGAGAGGAGAAAACGATGTGTGTATGTATGTGTGTGTGTGTGTGTGTGTGTGTGTGTGAGAGAGAGAGAGAAAGCGATGTGTGTATGTGTGTGTGTGTGTATGTGTGTGAGAAAGCTATATGTATGTGTGTGAGAAAGTTATATGTATGTGTGTGTGTGTGTGAAAGCTATATGTATGTGTGTGAGAAAGTTATATGTATGTGTGTGTGTGTGTGAAAGCTATATGTATGTGTGTGAGAAAGTTATATGTATGTGTGTGTGTGTGTGAAAGCTATATGTATGTATGTATATATGTGTGTGTGTGTGTGTGTGTTGGCACTGATCTATAGGAAGTAACTTGATAGGCCTAGAAAAACATTACTCTTCCTCTCTTTCTCTCTCTCTTTCCCTCTCCTCTTTCTTTCTCCTCTCTTTCTCTCTCCTTTTCCTCTCCTCCTCTTATCCTCTCTTCCTCTCTCCTCCTCTCTCTCTTCCTTCCTCTTCTCTCTTCCTTTCTCTCTCCTCCTCTCTCTTTTCCTTCCTCTCTCCTCCTCTCTCTCTTCCTTCCTCTTCTCTCTTCCTTTCTCTCTCCTCCTCCTCTCTCCTCTTTCTCTCTCTCTCTTCCTTCTCTCCCACTCATATATGAATGGAGGGGAGGAGGGGGGGGGGGAGGGGGGGGGGAGGGGGGGGGAGGGGGTGGGGGGTGGGGACCATACATACATCTATCAAGCAAGACGTGATAATCGTTCGACAAATGGGGGGGGGGGGGGCTTGGGGGGGGGGGGTTGGGGGGGGTTGGGGGGGGGAGAGGAAGAGTGGGTGTGAGATAGTGAGTGGGAGTGTGTGAGAGTGTGTGTGAAAGGAAGAATGAGTGGGAGAGTGAGTGTGAGAGTGTATGTGTGTGTGAGAGAGAGAGAGTGGGTGTGAAAGGAAGAATGAGTGGGTGGGAAAGAGAGTAAGTGGGAGAGAGGAAGAGAGAGAGAGAGAGTGAGTGTGATAGTGGGTGTGAGAGTGGGTGTGAGGTGGATGGATGATGTTGTAGTGTTGTCACCCACCACCAGGGGGACCTACATCCATCAACCCACTCACTCACTCACTCACCCACTCACTCACTCACTCACCCACTCACTCACTCACTCAACCACTCAGTATAATATTAAATCAGTCAGAGAGAGAGAGAGAGAGAGAGAGAGAGAGAGAGAGAGAGAATGAGAGAGAGAGAGAGTGAGGATAGAATGTATAGGGGTTGGATTGTGTTAAAGAGAGAGAGAGAGAGAGAGAGAGAGAGAGAGAGAGAGAGAGAGAGAGAGAGAGTGAGGATAGAATGTATAGGGGTTGGATTGTGTTAAAGAGAGAGAGAGAGAGAGAGAGAGAGAGAGAGAGAGAGAGAGAGAGAGAGAGAGAGAGAGAAGAGAGAGAGAAGATGACTAAGTATTCCATTAACTATCCACGTCACTCACTCGTAAATCAATTTGTCTTGCTATTCGGTCCCATTCATACCTTAACTCACACACACACACACACACACACACACACACACACACACACACAAGACTTTAATTCATACCCTCCTAAACCCCTTTCACACACACACACACACACACACACACCAACCCCATATTCCACACACACACACACCAACCCCATATTCCACACACACACAC